>JADKLZ010079391.1:2512543-2526312 GCA_021533235.1 Biomphalaria straminea
GCTTAGTTGAAGTCAATTCGGAGTCGAGAACCAGCTTAGTTGAAGTCGGTCCGGAACAGAGAATCAAGTGAAACTCTAGGAAGAGGCGTAGACTTGATATAGTGCTACAGAACTGATAACGTCGGAGAGTGAAGATATTTGTACAGTCTTTGTTACATGTTGCCAATTTTACAGTATTGGCTATTAAGCATAAACCAGCCACCTGGGGATAGATTCACATGACAGAGCATCATGGCGTCGCGATGTGAAATCTGGCGCACAGGTGGCTGAGGAAAACATAACAAGCTGGTAAAAGAAAAACGCCAGAGAAAAAAAGCAAGGCCAGTGACACTAGTTCCAACTGGAATAACTTGCCCAGAGTGCGGCCGAACATTCCGGGCTCGCATAGGTCTCACCAGCCACACGAGGAGGCACAAATCCCCAGTGCAAGGCCCTCAAGCCCCCTGGATGACAAATTGGTCATCGTCGAACCACGATGGACGAACTATATATAATTGGCTGTTATTTATTGGATATAAAACTATTATGTTGTTTTAGAACCCTGGGTTGTCAATTTTTTAAAGTTAGTAGTGTCGTATGGTGCAGTTTGCAAGCGAGGCCATCAAGACGAATCACAAGCCTCGAGAAATGTTTGCCCAGATACTTAGACCAGTGAGAGAAGCCCTGGGGTTATCATAAGAACCCATAGAAGCCTGACGAAGCCGTTGAGACAAATTTGTGTGATACCAGACAGGTCTGCACGCAACAAACCCATGTGGTCCAGCTGCCAAGACCAGAGAGAGAAGTCCTGGGGTTATCATAAGAACCCAATTGAAGCCTGACGAAGCCGTTGAGACACATTTGTGTGATACCAGCCATGTCTGCACGCAGCAAACCCATGTGGTCCAGCTGCCAAGACCAGAAAGAGAAGTCCTGATGGTCAGAAGAATCCAAGGAAGCCTGACGTTTTAATTAATGAACATTTGCACGATGAAGGTCATTGAAAGGGTCTAAAACAAACTGATGATTGGCCCGGTGCTGAGATTAGAGAGAGGGGTTTTTACGGTAGTGAAAAAAGTATACATTAAGTAGGGCTCCGATTTCGTGACGCCGGCCGTGTGCGTAGGAAATTAAATGCGAATTAGTTCAACAGTTTAAGCGATCTGTTGATCAATCATTTTGTCAGTGGTAAGTTTGAAATATATAGTTGATATCATAATAGCCTAATCACAATATGAAATAGTACATGATGAATTTTATGAGGTGTAACAAAGTGCTATCACAATCTCAATATTATTAGTGAAACAGATAACTTTTTTTTTTTTTTTTTTTTAGAGGAAACCTCAGAATTTTCGCCATTCCAATCTGGCTTTATCATCACAGGAATCCTTGGGCCTTTGGATGCCTCTTTTATGGGCCATGTTGCCTCTTTTGTGGTAACTTCATGAATGTCCAGAGATTTGATTTCTCTGTCTCGATATATTTTTTTTTAAGAGAATGAAAGAAAGTTTCAAAAGAGAAAAAAATTTCTTGTATATATAAATAATAAAAGTATGTAACTTTTTATAGTTTTTTATCTTAGTTTTAAAATAACAAAATAAAATATAAAATTAACTATTTGAAGATTTTGTGTATCTTACAAAAAAAAAAAAATTAGACACCAGATATGCACTTGTCATGGTACTATTGAGCGAAAGTTTTTCTATTAAAAATTAATGAGTGTTAGATTGAAAAACAGTTTTTCATCCCCCTCCTCTTCTCTGCGAGAAAGAATCCTGGTTTAACAAATATATTCATCTAGTACACATTTACATATTCTAAGGATAAGAATCTAGATCTAGACCACAAGACCTATACAAATTAAATCTAGACTGCAAAACGGAAACTAATTCTTATCCGCGATTGGTCAATCCAAAGACCTATATATAGATTGTCATCGCAAAACTATATATTCAAGAAAAGCTTTCCATGAAGTTCGAAAATCCTAGATCGAAATAATTCACGTCTAGTTATTTTAGTCATCGTATGTACGTTTAAATAGATTGATCACCTAGGGACCTAGATCTTTCTAGATTATTTATATAAAATCGCAAATAATAACTATGAGACGAGAGTGCTCTTTTTTTTCGATGTTCAATTACTAGATCCAAGAGGTTCACCCTTTAGCAGCCACGGCCCTATGGCCTATTGACATTTAGAGCTTCTCCCTAATAAAGACATTTGCAAGTTGAGAGATACCATCCTGTAGAGTATCAACTATATCTATATCTTTATCTTATATGGCACCACTTCTGACAACATTTAACGTTACTGGGGTAATTTTGTATGCTCACTTTGTGACATTGGGTTCATATTATAAACTTATAAAGCTTATATTGTGGGCATTGTCAGGATGAATACTTCATACGTTCAAACAGCTATCGTAAATCAGGAAATCATCTCCTATGTAGCAGGCACAAAGAGTATTCAGACGGGGGGTAGTAGTGGTGTGTGTAGTCAGCGACACAATCGCCCCAGGCCAGCGCTAGACGAGCGGTCAAGAGTGACGAGTTCCTACGGTCAGCCGAGACGAATCTGAACAATGACGGTTCGGGAATACGGCGGCGTGAACAGAGCTTAGGAGCGTCACGAGAATGGTCATCTGACCACCTAGAAACGTCGAGGGGCGTTCTGCCCGGTTCGAGAAGGCCAGCAGGGATCTATATAAAGAGCAGAGGTGTCGCAGTCAAGACAGTTCAGAACAAAGAGTCCGCAAAGAAGGTTCAGATAAGGTGTTCAGAGCACGGTCGACTACAGCACGGTTCAGAGGTGTAGTTCTGTACGGAGCATTACGACGGTTCAGTGCGGAGTACTGCAGAGTGTAGAGTAAAGTTGAGACGGCTGGCGTCTTGATCTTGGTCTGTGATCGAGTCCGACACAACGAGCTTAGTGTGTGAAGTCAGTCCTGAACTGTTGAACCCAGTGCAAGCCCGGAACGAGACGGAGAGACCAGGTGCAAGAGTTGATACGACGGTATTAAAGGCAGTAAAAATTTAATAATTTAATAAAAATAAAAATGTTCTACTTGAAAGTAGTGTAGCATATTGTCTGAGATTAATGGGTAGTGAGTTCCAAATCTTTGGTCCAGTGTACTGAAAAAGCCAGCAGACCGTAGCTTTTAAGAGTAAAAGTGAGCACCACTAGGAGCGTTGAGACCATGGAGCGCAGGTCTCTGAGGGACATATGGAGTAATCCTTTCGCTAAGGTACAAGGGCATTTCTTTTTTACAGATACACTTATGAAAATGTATGGATGGCCACCTTATGGTCGGTACTTGATATCACAGAAACCAAGGGTGTGTGCACAAGATAAGCGTGGAAAGCGTGGTCGAGAGGCTAAGTGAGGTTTGAGCTTGGCTTGGCTACCTAGAAGGGGGCTCGAGGTTCGACACCCGACTCGGACAGAGTTGTGTTTACTGAGCGCCCAAGGCAGCACGGAAAACCAGCTCCTAGATACCCCCTTCCCCCCACTGTCTGCAAATGAGATTGGACCAAAGCGCTCTGAGCATGCTATAAGAATGAACGTAGCGCTATATAAAAGCTATAATAATAATAACAGTAGCAGAATCTCGTCTTGTTTTTCTTAGGACAATTCGTGCTGTGTTATTCTGAATGCGTTGCAGCTTGGCTATTTTGTCATCGGGTATACTATACCTGCTAGCACGGCGTTGCAGTAGTCAAGGCGGGAGAGTATAAATGCCCCAACTAGCTTTTTACATTGACTCCGTCGTAGTTGGATCTAGCCTAATCTGCGCAGCTGCAAATAAAACCTTCTACTTTTGTGTGGGTCGTAAGATTGTGTTGAGTCAAAGAAAACTCCAAGATGGCGAACTACATGGACCTAAGGAATGTAGCAGTTGGTGACATAAAGGAAATCTATGCTCTCGGCGTTTGAGATTTCATATTTTTCAGGAGGCTAGAGGTAGCAGGAGAAAAAGAGGCAGGCAGAGAAAGCGATGGGAGGACAACACAAAAGAATGGACATGCCTGCCATTGAAACAACCATAATCTTCAAATACAAAAACAAAACTTGATAAAATACTCAGAAAGACACAAAGATAAAGGCACATTCCTCGTCCCATATGCTAGGACAAATCTCTACAAATGCTCTTTCTTCCCTAGTGCCATTAGAGCATGGGAATGGTTTGTCTGAGCTAGCCAGGAAAACCAGTGACTTGGCAGAATTTAAGTCATTGGTTAATATGCATGACTGAATGCATGACGTGTAGGATGTAATCTTCTTCTTTTTTACGTCTGTATTATATAAGATAAGATATTTTAGCTAAGGCAAAAGACAGAGAGGAATGGAGAAAAACTGTCGAAGAATCTTGCGTGGTGCCCCAACAGTCCATCAAACTAAGGGATAGGTAAGGTAATATAAGAGCTACCACGTAATAATCTAAAAGACACGTTCGTGCCTTACTCGGTCTGACTATATCAACGCCACTCGTTGATCAGAACACATGAAAATGACCAAGTTGCCTGTGTGTAGTCGCTGAATGAACTCTTTATGTTGTGTCTGTTCTATTTATGTGTATGTTTCTGTTGTGTTGTCTTTATATGAGAAAAGAGTCCTTGTAATCACAACACATTTCCATAAGGATCAATGAAGCAGTCTTAGTCTTAGTCTTAGTTACATTTAAAAAAAAACAGAAAACACGGAGATAAGGAACAAACAAAAGATTGTTAATGTGATATATATGTGAGTTTCAGCCCTTAGTTATTGCGAGTTGTGAATCTTGTGTTGTGATTACGTTTGTCCTGTCCAAGATGGCGTCAAAGAATGAATGATTAAAAGTGTCTAGCCTTATATCGACAATAGCGTGTTTGTCTTCAATTCATTACTTAACATGGTGGCAGCGGAAAGCGAACCACGTAAGTGATTTCACTATCGCTAGCATTAGAAGTCTTGATATCAAGAGTGACAGTGAAGTTAAATTGAAAGCTTCAACCGGTAGTATTACCCCAAGGTCACATACGTTTTGTGTTACCAAGGGAGGTAACCAAGAGATTCAAACATCAGTCAGTAGAGACGGAGTTGCACAAAATGTCTGAAAATCTACTGACGCCCCCCCAGTGCCTGGAGCTAACGGAAGGGAATGTTAGCGAAAATTTCAGACGGTGGAGGCGGCAAATGGAAATATACCTGCAGGCAACGGGGGCCTACGAAAGGCCCAAGAGCCAACAAAGGGCCATTATTCTACATTGCGCTGGCCCACAGGCCATCGAAGTGAGTGACCAATTCACTTACCAAGAAGGGGAAGACGAGTGCGACCCGGGAACACTACTACAAAAGCTCCACGACTACTGCAACCCCAGAGACAACGAGGTGTTAGAAACTTTCCGTTTTTGGAAACTGCCCGTGTGCTCGCCATTCGAGACCTTCTTGACGCAGCTGAAGTCCCAGGCAAGCAAATGCAATTTCAAGGAGTCTGATAGGATGATTAGGGACAAAATAGTCTTCTCCGCAGACAGAAAAGTGCAGGAAAAACTCCTGTCATGCTCAGAACTGTCCCTGAAAAGAACAATTGAGATCTGCAGAGCCTTCGAACAGTCAACGACTAGCGTTGAAGAAATCCGAGGGGAAGCTCAGGGTCGAATTGACAAAGTAGAAAGAACTGCACAGAAGGCAGCACCCCCAGAGTGTCGATTCTGTGGACGACACCACGCTTTCAATAAAACAGCATGCCCGGCTTGGGGACAGACCTGCAAGCGATGTGGGGAAAGAAACCACTTCGCAAGAAAGTGCAACAGACTAAAAGAGAGCACACGTGTACACCAGGCGTCAGGGTACGAGCCAGAGTGGCTAAATACCATTAATGCACTCAATTCGACAAGAGACAGGCTTACGGCTGACTTCATAGTGAATTGGCAAAGAATCAAATTCCAGTTAGACACTGGAGCGGACGTCAACATCATCTGTAAGAGATTTGTAAGAAGATGTCAAGCAGTGGAGACCACACAAACCTTAAGGATGTGGAACATGACCGAACAGAAGCCAGAAGGAGTTGCTGAGTTACCAATGACCAACCCAAAAACAGGCAAAACAGCAGTAGTGAAATTTTTCGTCGTTGGAAATAATTTTCAATGCCTCCTCGGCTTGAAAACGTGTCAAGAACTGGACCTCATTACACTCAACGACAACAATTTCGTCTCTCATGTACAGTCAACAAACGATAACCTAGGTGACCTAGGAGATGCAAAACTAACTATTGATACTAGCAAGTCTCCAGTAGTGTCTTCGTGCCGCAATATTCCTCTTGCATACAGAGACAAAGTCAAGAAAGAGCTTGATGTACTCGTGAAGAGAAAAATACTGGTCCCGGTAGAGGAGCCAACGGATTGGGTCAGTCAAATGGCCATTGTTCAGAAAAAAAATGGAGATTTACGAATTTGTATAGACCCACAACACTTAAACAGAGTCTTGAAAAGGGAGCATTACAGACTCCCTACATTTGAAGATACCTTACCACAGTTCGAGAACGCCAAAGTCTTCTCGAAACTCGACGTTAAAGAAGCCTACTGGCACGTACGCCTCGACCAAGAATCAAGCATCCTGACCACAATGATAACACCTTACGGCCGTTACAGATGGACAAGGCTGCCATTCGGCTTATGTGTCAGCGGAGAAATCTTCCAAAGGAAGTTGTCACAAGCACTTGAGGGCCTCAGTGGCTGCATCAATGTCGCCGACGACATCATTGTAGTCGGGTGTGGCAGGACAAGGGAAGAGGCGTTGCGGGACCATAAGGCAAAACTTGAAAGGCTGCGAGAAAGATGCAAAAGAAAATCCATAATACTGAACGAGAGCAAAACATTGGAACAAAAAGAGGAGGTCGAATTCATGGGACACGTCATCAGCGCACAAGGCATTAAACCAGACCCCAAGAAGGTGCAATCCATAGTGGACATGGATCGCCCTACAAACGCGCAGCAAGTCCGACGATTCTGTGGTATGGTGCAGTACCTATCTAAGTTCCTTAGCAACCTGTCAGCCATATCACAGCCCTTGCGGGAACTCACCAAGAAAGAAACGGATTTTGATTGGAACGAGGAATGTGAAGTTGCCTTTAGGAAATTAAAGGAAATGATAACAACGACCCCGGTGCTGGGCTTCTATAACGCAGCCAAATCCCTTGAAATTCAAGTCGACAGCAGCCAAGATGGGCTTGGTGCCGTGTTAATGCAGGAAGGAAAACCCTTGGAGTATGCATCACGAGCCTTAACACCAACGGAAAAGAGATGGGCTCAAATCGAGAAAGAACTACTGGCAGTAGTTTTCGGACTTGAGAGGTTCAATCAATATACGTTTGGCAGACCCGTCACAATCCTAAATGACCACAAACCCCTGGCTACCATCTTACAAAAACCCCTAAACCAAGCCCCAAGACGGTTACAGAACCTTATCATGAGAAGCAATAGATATGATTTTACATTCAAGTGGATTCACGGAAACGAACTGTATATAGCCGACACGTTGTCTCGTACATGCAATACTAAGCCAATTAATGAAGAAATATTAAGCCTCAACATACAACAAATCGTCGATATTCCCGATCCACTGCTGGACAGAATTAGAAGTGAAACGGACGCTGATGAAACTCTACAAGCCCTCCGAAAGACTATTGAAGACGGTTGGCCTGTTAAGAAATCGACCGCGCCAGCGGCTCTGAGACCATACTATGATTTTGCTGAGACCCTGAGTATAAGCAATGGAATCATCGTTAAGGGGGAAAGAGTACTAATTCCCAAAAGCATGCGCTCCGAGATGAAGGAGAAGTTACATGCCTCCCACCTAGCATACGACAGCATGATGAGACGGGCGAGGGATCTGATTTTCTGGCCAGGAATGGCTGCAGAGATCAAACAGATGTCCGACTCATGCACTGCCTGCCAAGAGAATAAGCCAAGCAATCAAAGAGAAACGTTAAGGCCACATTACGAAGGAAAGGGACCTTGGGAAAAGGTTGGAACCGACTTAATGGAGATTCAAGGGAGAACATACTTGATCACAGTTGACTACTTCTCGAATTGGATCGAAGCCGACTTATTAACAACGGCAACCTCAACCGAGGTTATTAGAAAGCTTAAAGCCCACTTTGCCAGATTCGGAGTCCCTAAAGTCCTAGTCTCTGACTGCGGGCCTCAATACACCTCTCACGAGTTTGCTGTATTCACGAACAGATGGAATATTTCACACTTCAGGTCCGATCCTGGACATCCCAAAGCCAACGGGAAAGCAGAGGCCGCCGTAAAATCTATCAAAAACATGATGATGAAGACCCTCAGAACTGGGGAGGATCAATACGAAGCCCTGCTGGAACTCCGCAACACACCCAAACAGGACTGCGGCTATAGTCCAGCCCAGTTGTGTTTGGGTCGAAGGCCACGGTCACTACTACCCCTAAATAAACCCCCTGAGCCAGAAAGCAACACGGCCACGGAAATCCTGGGAGCTAAAGCACGCCACAAGTACGCCATAAAGAAACACTATAACAAACGAGCACGAGACCTGCCCAGGCTGAACGTGGATCAAAACGTGTATTTCCAGAGCCCTGGAAACAAAGATTGGCGACCTGGCAAAATCACTAAAAGAAATAGCGAGCGCTCTTACACAGTTAAGGGAACGGAGGGCGGCATTTATGTTAGGAACAGAGTGCACATCCGGCCCAGAAATGTCCCTTACTCTGACATCTTCTCAGATGACGAAACGGCAACCCATGAGGCACCACCAGATGCCTCATCCTCAGACATAACACCACAACCTGCCTTAGAGTCCAGCGCAGGCCCAGATGCAACCCAACCATTGGCTCACGGAGCAGAGCCTATCGTAAGAAGGAGTGGGCGAACAAGAGTCACCCCTGCGTGGCACAAGGACTATGACATGGGCAAGTGGTGACAACACCTCTCAATTTATTTTCATGGTTCTTTTCTTTTTTGTACTATATCTTCAATATTCATGCATATTATGTTCTATGTATATTCTATGTTATACCTTCATAATTTTGTCATTACATGTCATTGCTGTCTGTTGAAAATGTTATCGTATATATTGTACCTCTGCTCGTATTGTAAGAACGATGTGTCTGCAATGTGTCTGTTGTGGAACGGTTGTAGTGAACTTGTTTCGTCTATAGAAAGGAAAGGATGTTAATGTGATATATATGTGAGTTTCAGCCCTTAGTTATTGCGAGTTGTGAATCTTGTGTTGTGATTACGTTTGTCCTGTCCAAGATGGCGTCAAAGAATGAATGATTAAAAGTGTCTAGCCTTATATCGACAATAGCGTGTTTGTCTTCAATTCATTACTTAACAAAGATGAACACAAATATTCATTAACAAGTTGTGATAAATATGTATTTTTTTTGTACTTTAAAAAAAAATGGAAAACAATAATTAGTATTTTACAAGAAAAAAAATCTACATTGAAATCGAAATGTTGCACTATAATGATAAGTTACGAAAGCCACTGATAAAAAAACAAGGATAGACACTAGTGGAATCATATTATTACTCTTATATCTTACTAATCGGATATGACCCACATCTGCGGGCCTATGTTTGGATATGGCTGATCAGGGCCGGTCCTAGCAATTGCGGAGCCCTATGCGAAACTGATTGCACGGGGCCTACTCTGGATGGGAATGAGGATAATAAGTCAACATTAAGATTTTGTATTAAAAAATAAATTCGGCTTTGTATTTTATTCCTTCTTTTCTAAGTACAAAATTGCCATCAAGTTTATTTTACTTTACGAATCTTGCAAACTATGGCATATTTATATGCCAGTGACTATAAAAGTAAATAAGGTATTGGAACTTCCGGTTAATGGGGGAAATTTGTCCAATTATTACATTTTATTACTTGAACGCTGACAATGCGTTTTTTTTTATCGCGCGTAGGATTGGCGTTTGCTTCAATGAATGACACGCACAAATGACAATTCTGTCTATTTTTCATGAGATTTGTATGAGTTTTCAGGACATTTTAATAAGTGCAGGACATTTCCAGAAATGTTTCGTACATATATTGCAATTAATAATTACACATAGAATAAGCGCGGGGCCTATGAAAGCGCGAGCCAACTGTGACGGCATTGGTTGCAGTGGCCTAAGACCGGCCCTGTTGCTGATCAATTGAAATTAGATCGATGTCAAACTTGAACAATGTTCCCTTCCCATTGTTAAAACAAATATTACCACGAAAGAAAAAGTAGATCAAATGAGGAAGAGTGATGACCCTGATCTCCTAATCTGAGCAACGCCTTTGACTTCTAGCCCTTAATTAAAATGGTTTCATTTATATAGTATTGATTGGAATTTAAAGATAGACGTGATGATTGAGTTACAGAGAACTTCATTCTGAGCTGACAGGTTTATAGTTCAAACCTGTTTAAGGATGAATTGTTTTAATTTATGATGCCAATTTGACAATCATCGAAAAATTGAAAGGTAATTAGTCCTTTTTCTGGCCAAATAACATTCTTGTTTACATTTAGACATAGAAAAAAAAAGAAAAAAATATAAACTTCCCTTTCAGACCATGTGATCTACAGGGAAGGCGTAATGGTCAATGGGTGTCTAATGTCCAGTACAACGACCAACCTCCTTTGATTTTTACCCAATTTAAGTTCAGTACCTATATAAGTGGTATACACTCAGGTGCATGGTAAGAATCCCAAAATTAAAAAACCTAGTCCTCAAAGAGTTTCGAACCCAGAACCCCAGACATAGTAATAAGTTTTAAATCATCTGCGATATTGTTGTCAAGGTCAAAAAGTGATTAAAAAAGACACTCAACTTCAGAAACCTGGATATCTTAAATAACCTTTTTTATAATAAAGTTACTATACAAAATAACTTCAGAAATATATATAAGGTGGTAGAAGGCTGTGCCGATGTTAAATCTTAATTATCGTTCTTTTTACATAGAACTGCATGATGAATTATCGTTCTTTTCACGCTGGTTTTTCTAGAGCTTTCATAAACGTGAGACTCGGCCTTTTCTTCATGACGTCAATGTCCACACCAGAGCCCACATCTTCCATATTGTCTGAGCTAGAGGAGCTGGAGCTGCTTGACTCTTGAGCTGACAAACTCGGTGACTTCCCGCCGTTATCCACGGCTTGAGATCTACTATCGATGTATATTGAGAGATTAGGATAAATGACCTGAGCTTTTTTGTGAATTATAGATTTGATTGGGGCTGCTGACTTCTCACAATGACGTCTGAAAACAACCAATTAAAAAAAAAGATAACTTAGGTCAAGAACAGTTAAATCACTGCCATATATCTCAATATTGCATGAATAAGATCCTTTTTTTTTCTAAAACAAAATTAATTAAATAACACTAATTGATTAATTGATTAATTCTTTTTTTATTGTCATCTCTTATGAATGATTATGAATGATTACGAGAAATTGAAACTTGATCCAAGAACGAGTAGTGGACGAAATAACGTGTACAATGCGAAATAAGGGAAATAACACAATAACCACTGCTAAATCTATCAATAAAAGCATTTATTTCCCTTTTCCCAGTATCAGACAAAATAATTAATTACCAATAACTATTTATCTGGTTGAATTTTTTTTTTTATTCATGTCTTGTCAGGTACAACAAATAACTGTGTTAAGTTTTAATATGTCTCTGAGCCTGCTATAAGCATGAAAGTAGCGCTATATAAAAGCTATAATAATAATTATGTCGTGAAAATGTATGTGGGAGAAATAAGGTACTTTAAAAATGTTTCTATTCGGAAGAACTGTTTACAAAGCTTATATCAATTCACTCTATCTGACTTGTAAAATGTTTGTACTTGTTATTAGTCCAACACGCAATCTCTGATCAAGCTGTTTGTATGGAAACACGAACTCAATATCGGCCTACTAAGTGGTCCGCTCGAGAGGGTAAAATGGCAGGTTTAAATAATTTCAGAAAGAATATCAGAAACTATGAACCACAAAGCATCCACAAACCATTCACTGCTTCAACACTTTCTCCGTAGATACAAAAAAAAGAGACGTGCTTGTGACGACATTGTTTCCAATAGTGTTTTATTGTTGAGGGCGCGGTGGCTGAGCGGTAGAGCGCTTGGCTTCCGTACTGGAGGTCCCGGGTTCAAATCCTGGTGAAGGCTGGGATTTTTATTTCGGGATTTTCGTTCGCCCTTGAGTTCACCCAGCTCTAATGGGTACCTGACATTAGTTGGGGAAAAGTAAAGGCGGTTGGTCGTTGTGCTGGCCACATGACACCATCGTTAACGGTAGGCCACAGAATCAGATGACCTCTACATCATCTGCCCTATAGACCACTAGGTCTGAAAGGGGAACTTTTAGTGTTGTATTGTTAGTACGACTAAGGACTCGATACCACAGGATATAGAGATTGAGTCATTTGTATTATTATTACATCGTTAATAATCATATGTATTCAATGAACTGATAGTTATGAAGCTATAGTTAAATCCTTATTATTGCTTACAAAGACTCCATCAGAAATGAGATTAGAAACAGGGTTCTCAATATATTTTCTAGTTTATAAGATATTGGACGGACAAACAGACATTCCACACAAAACTAAAAGCGGCTGTTTCCCTTTTGGGGGCCGCTAAAAATTAACCAATTAGTTAGTTAACTATTCTATAACATCTCTAATTAAGTAGCATTTATTTCCCTTATATCACAATTTTTAACTTGATCCGAGAATGGGAATTGAGAGAAAAGCATGTTCAAACTATTTACCAGACAGACAAACCGACAGAAGTGACTTGACAAAAGCATTGTAACAAGAGAAACTAACATTTTGTCATTCTAATCAAATACTTACGACAGTTTTCTCAGGAGTAGAAGTAAAAGTATCAATGCGAGCATAGCGGCCAGTATGATCAGACTTATGTAGAGGATGTCCAAGATATCAGCCCAGAGAGAGCTTTCATCTTCGTTGTGCTCTGAAAAATAGAAGAACGTCACCGATGAACACAACTGTATTCACTGTATGTAAAGTTTTTTTAAAACGACATTTCGTGATCTAATAAGCTAGAATGTAAAGTATAGTAGCAGGGTTATATACACAAACCCCATGGTCTATAGGGCAGATGATGTAAAGGTCATCTTATTCTATGGCTTACTTTTACCCAACTAATGTCAGGTACACATTAGAGCTGGGTGGACAAGCGCCCAAGGATCCCGAAATAAAAATCCCATCCCTCACCAGGATTCGAACCCGTGACCCCCGGTTCAGTAGCCAAGCGCCTTAACACTCAGCAACCGCGCCTCCTGATCCGAGAATGGGTGTTGGAGAATTAACGTGTTTTTTCTCTAAGAGAACGAAACCCTACAGATTTAGCCATATATGCAAACACTGAAGGATTAATGTCCCTTGTTTGTATGAAATCAATTAATTTATTACCTATAGTTAATTGACTCTTTGGTTATATTTTTTTTATTGATTCATGTCTATTATATGCCGATAAAAAATTGTGCAAAGTTTCAACATGATCCGGAAAGGGTGTGGGAAAGATAAAGTGTACACAAATGTTACTAGACAGACAGACAGACAGACATATAGATTGAATTGATATAAGTTGATAAATAAGCTTTGTAAAACATAAGTTCCAGCCGTTACCTAATGTATTCCTATTAACGCTAGATATTTATCTTTTAACTAATAATTAGTCACAGTATAGTATGGACAGTATAGACGGACTTCTTATCGTCCGACAGCTACGCTGGGCAGGGCACGTATCCCG
>JADKLZ010079391.1:2561921-2576434 GCA_021533235.1 Biomphalaria straminea
TATATATATATATATATATATATATAAATATATATAGCTCGACTTTCGTGGTTCGATGATGACCACTTTGTCATCCAGGGGGCTGAGGGCTTTGCACTGGGGTTTTATGCCTCCTCATGTGGCTGGTGAGACCTATGCGAGCCCGGAATGTTCGGCCGCACTCTGGGCAGGTAATTCCAGCTGGAGCTAGTGTCGTTTGTCTTGCTTTCCTTCTCTGGCGTTTTTCTTTTGCAAGCGTTGTTCTTTTTTCCTCAGCAACCTGTGCGCCGGATCTCACAGCGCGGCGCCATGATGCTCTGTCATGTGCCTCTGTCTCCCAGGTGCCTGGGTCAATGTTGAACGCCTTTAGAGAAGCTTTAAGGGTGTCCATGAAGCGCTTTTTTTAACCACCTTGCGAGCTCTTACCTACACTTAATTGGCCATATGTGAGACGTTTTGGGATGCGGTGATCCTCCATTCTGCATACGTGTCCTGCCCATCGCAGCTGGGACTGCATCAGGATTGTGTGGATGCTTTGCGGACCCGCTCTTTCAGTATCTGGCATTTTGCCTTGTCATTTGACATTTAGTAACTACTTACTATCTAGTATCTAACTAAAAAAATAATTACGTAGTGACTGACTATTTGACTAACTAAATGACGTATTAACAGACTGACTAGCAAGTGGCTTACAGTAACTAACTATCTTTAAACTACTTAAAAAACTAGAAAACCAATTCAGTGACTAAAACAACAAATTGTATATACATCTTGTTTTTTTTTTTTACTTATTATGTGAATAAATAACTACTCAGCTGAATAAGCAACTATCTAACTAGCTAATAGTATACTCTTCTAACAGGATATCATTAGACCAGTATTAATACATACAGTAATACTTCTACAAGGCATAAAGTGAATGAAGCTTTAATGGGATGTATGTTGAACATAAGAAAAAAAGGCCAGCTCCTCTAGCATTGAAGCGAAGACCACCTTTACCTGCGATACTTGTGGACGGGAGTGTCTTTCCAACATAGGGCTCCACGGCCACACGTGGAAGCGTACGAGATGAACCATAGTCGTTCTACGACTGAAGGAGGTCAATGATAATGATGTTGAGCATTTAATGCAAAAGTGAAGCAAAATAGAAAGATAATTTTGGGGAAAAAAAGCAAAGCTTATCAAAAGGGGAATAACTTCGTCCTTAAAAATATATCTACCACCAATAAATTACAAAGTTTATTTCCCATATTCAATACCATAAAAAATTAATTACAAATAATTAATTGATTAGTTGAGTATTTTTATTTATTGATTCATGGTTTGTTATATAATTTGTCCATCGCGAGTCAGGGGACTGATGGCTTTGCACTGGGTTTTTGTGCCTCCTCATGTGGCTGGTGAGACCTATGTAAATGTATGTGTATTAACTAGTCCAATTAAGGTATGCCAATACATTCTACATTTGAAACAGAACGAAGCACAAACAGACAATGATAGTGGGTGAACAGACCGCTCCCGCTAAGTTCTCTAGTACAACATCTGGGACAACTTCGGCTTTGACTGGTTTAAGTAAGCCCAGCTCAACCAAAACCGACCCAGCTCAGCCAAGTGAAAATGAACCCAACAAACCCGAATCGAATAAAGCCGAACCCAAAAAACGCAAATCCAACAAAACGGAACCCAACCAATACAAATCCAGAAAAACGGAACCAAACCAGCCCAAGTAACTCAACCCCCTACAAAATCGAACCTCTTTAACGTACAATTCAGATCTCAAGCAACGTAAGTACATAAGTTAGCATTAACAAATACGAAACAACCTTATAAGATAAGCAGCAGGGATCAGAGGCGAGAGAAGGGGAGGGCCAGAAAGGTCACGATGCCCCAGCACCATTCTCAATGTGAACGACACGCAGATAGACGCCGAAATAATAAACATAATTTTAGATATTTAATTAGGTAGAACATTCGAAGTTTATTTGTGCTTATATGTGGTGTTCGTGAAAGTGAGAAGTGGGGGGGGGGGCAAAAAAATGTCTTGCCCCGGGCGCAACATTTTGCTTGCTAACTACGCGTCTGTCAGGGAACAACCCTTTAACTCAGTGTTTCTCAACCTGTGTGCCGCGGCACACTAGTGTGCCGCCGAAGATTTGCAGATGTGCCGCGAGAATTTCCAGAACGCCACACGTGTAGCGTTACACAGGTCAGCCTAATATTAAATTTTTATTTTACGTCTCGATGACATCCACTCTTGCAAAGATCAGTAATAGTTAGTGGATCGCTCCATATTGATGGAAAGGGGTGTTAGCTATTCAGTTTATGGAATTTCCCACTAAATATATATATATATATATATATTCTAATGACTCAAATGTAGGCCACCTTAGCAGATGCACACCAGTTCATGAATTGACAAAGATAATAATTAGCGATGTGTGTCATATACATTGATTAAGTGTATGCTAATAATAACAAGTTATCACTAAACATTATTTATATTTTATATCCATGGAGAAATACGTTATTAAGAATGAAACTGCGAAAGCGTTAAATGAAAAGCAAGGAACCAAACGAAGGTACAAAGAAGATTACATCGGATATGGTTTGGGACCTGAAGATTCTCCATTGCCAATCTGTCTGATCTGCAATGCAGAGGCGCTTGTTCCAAGCGAATTGAAGAGACACTTGGAAACAAATCATCCAGCTGTAAAAGCCCAACCGAAGGAATACTTCGAAAACATCAGGGCTCAACAAAATAAACAAACTAGGAAACTTACAAATTACCTAAAGCTGCCAGAAAAGGGATTGATTGCAAGTTATAAGGTTGCTCAGTTATTAGCAAAACGCAAGAAAGCACACACAGAGGCTGAATCAGTCATTGTACCAGCTTTAGTAATAGTTGTTGAAACAATCCTAGGACCTGATGCCGCCGAAAAAGTTAAACAAGTTCCTTTGTCAAATGATACTATCTCACGCAGAATAAAAGACTTATCGTCAGATTTACAAGATCAAATCTGCGAACACTTCAACGTCACTGACGATGAACTGTCTCTTCTGTGGTCTCTTCAAGTTGATGAATCCACTGATGTTAGCGGCAAAGCCGAGCTGCTAGCTTTTATTCGGTTCATAAAGGATGAAAAATGTGTCAACGAATTCTTATTTTGCAAGGACTTAGCAACTACGACCAAAGGCGAAGATATCTTCAATGTGGTGCACGAAAACATTTTGTTCTTCAAACTACAGTGGAAAAACTGTATTAGCGTTTGCACCGATGGCTGTCCTTCCATGCAGAGAAACAGAAAAGGATTCGTCACTCTTGTTCGTCAAGAAAATCCAAATGTATTAGTTGTTCTCTGCATGATCCACAGAGAAGCTCTTGCCTTCAAATCTTTGCCAAAAGGTTTGATGTCTGTTCTGGATCAAGTGATTGAAGTTGTAAACTTCATCAAATCTCGACCGCTTGCATCCCGACTTTTCTCTCAGCTCTGTGCAGCAATGGATTCAGACTACAAATGCCTCCTGTATCATACCAACGTTCGTTGGCTCTCCAGGGGAAAAGTATTAAAGCGTGTCGTCCAACTCAAGGCTGAGCTGATTTCATTCTTGGAGGCTGAAAAAAAAGACTTTGGATTTTCTATTCATGACGAAATCTGGTGGGTTAAGGTCACATTTCTCTCTGATTTATTTGACAAATTAAATTCATTGAACTTAAGTCTTCAAGGACCATCGGAAACAATCATCACTGCATCCTCAAAACTAAAGTCATTTGGTGAAAAATTGTCTTTGTGGCAAAGTAAGATCTTGAAAGGAGTCTTCGACAGCTTTCCTTCTTACAATGATTGTGCTTCAAACAAAGAAATTACCCCCAAAATTCTTGACACGTTGACACACCTGCAGTCAGCATTGCAGCATTACTTTCCAACAATTGGAAGTAATGAATATGGATGGATCAGCTATCCATTTGGAAACTATGAAGCTACAAATCTTACAACTGAAGAAGAAGAGCAGCTTCTTGATTTAAAAAAACGATGTAGTTCTTAAGTCAAGTTTTGCCGAGAAAAGCCTGGATAATTTTTGGATTTCAATCAACAAAATATATCCAGCAATCAGTTTAAATGCAATCAAAATAATTCTTGCATTTTCATCTTCATGGTTTTGTGAATTTGGATTTTCAGCACTGACTGAAATCAAGTCTAAGAAAAGAGAGAGACTTCTTTCAATAGATGATTAAATGCGAGTTTGTTTGTCGACTTTTGAGCCTCGGATAGATCTCATTTGCTCTCAAAAACAGGCACAACCTTCACATTAAAAGTAATGATTAAACACTGGTAAATCTTTTTTTTTCTTTTTATTTTAAAACAACTGTTGCTCTTCGTGGTGTGCCGCGAAATTTTTTTTGTTTTTTTACTGTGCCGGCAGACAAAAAAGGTTGAGAAACACTGCTTTAACTCCATGACCATTAGCCAGTAGCTAAACAGGGTTCCTCAATCTGTTATGGATTTTTTTTTTGTTTTTTTTTAGTATGACAACACAACCGTTGAATATGCATTTAGTTCATATTGAAGTGGAATTAAGTCTAATAAAAGTGACACTTTGACGGACTGGCGGACGGACGTTTTGACATGTTTCAGATGTTCCTTGAGAGTTGAAGTTCTTAATCCTAACTTCCCTCCAGTATAACGAGAGGGTGGCAACAGAAGGCAGGTTTCAATATTTTCAGAAGGATATCGGTATTAAATTTTATCAGAAGTGGTCCGCCCAGGCAGGTTTCAATATTTTCAGAAAGAATATCATAATGAAATTATATCAAAGGTAAATGATAGAGAGAAGATTGACAGATCCTGTGTGGTGCACCAAAACTGAAGCTGGCCGAAAAAAAAGGTGAAAGAGAATGTGAAGTGACATGTGAACCTGGCCTAACTGATGTCTTATATTGAGTATCTCATTGATCTTTTGTAAAGGGTCAATCTCTTCTTCGAGAAAAAAAATTCAGTAAAAAAAAATTCCTTTATTTTTGTGTTCCGTGTCTCTGTGGAGGCTCTGCAGTTTACGCGATAATAGGGAAATTTACTCATTAAGTGTTCTTTTAAATTATGCCTAACTAATTTGCATAGTAGATATATTCTTTCTCTTTGAAAAAAAAAAGTTTAACTTTTGATTTGTAAATTAGTATAACAAAACTTACAGAACTTAGCAAAGCAATTATATAGAAAAAAAAATTGATTTAAAATCTAAAACCGTTAGAATAAATGTATTCATAAAAATTGGTACATAGTCAAATGTTTTATGACGCAGTGTCAGTCTGATGGATGGTGTGTATGACTGACTGTGTGAAGAGACCTCTTCTGGTCTATAATTTATGAGATTACTATCCGGACTACTTTGGTAGTCGCGTAACACTACTATGTACTATGAACTTAACATACACGTATGAGTAAATGAGGGAGACAATAGCAGACAATATTTAATTCAATAAAATAAGAATAATAAGACTGGCGATTCATGCCACACAATATCAATACAAAGCACAAATATTAATCCATGAGAATCAACTTAGTCAAACATATAATTTACAGACAGAGGAAAATGTACAACCTCTCTACTCTGCTGGAGTCTCATACTAACTGGTTAAAATTGGCCCTTACTCAAAAGTCTCCAAACTCGTGCTGAAAACACGGAATCTTCGCTGAGTGACTATATGTCACTTCATGTCACAGGGGTTCTAAAACTGGGCTGTGACACTCCCATACTAAAAAGCCTCCAGTGTTTGTTACTATTAATTTTGAATATTTGTAAAAATGGGGTATTTAAAAAAAAAAAAAGAAAACAAAAACAGCTAGCATAATTAATTTAAAACTTTAGATTTTCGATTTAAGAAAAGAAATAATTAGCAGTTGCATCAGAACTTTAAGTGATCTAAAATATCATGATGTCCGATGTTATTTTGTCTTCTGGTTTCTGAAATCTTAACGGGACGGACGGACAGACAGGCTACACAATATTTATAGCATCTCTTCTCCTTTTGGGGGCCGCTAAAAACAGCTTCGTTAAATAAAATAACAATTTATTAAAAAAGTAAGGAACAGTAAACATTACTAGATAAAAAAAACAAGTCTTGTCCTAAGCAGTACAGAAGTGGGTCTCTTGTCGTTAATCTTTCGCTAAGCTATTTCCGTTCTAAGTTTTTAAATGCACCGTGACGTCAAGAAGGAAATCCCCGATTAATCTCCACTTCTGCTTGTCCAATTATTGAGTCACTGAACTGGCTCAGGGGCTTAAATGTCAGTTTTTGAGGTCAGGAATGGCTTCATGATAAATTATTTCAATTTATTATTATTATTTATTATTAGATTGGAGCGATATTAATAAGGCACTTTGCTTTTTTTCCCCAGGGCAATCTTGTGATAGCTGAAAGAATAGTTACTAGCCACAAAGGACTATGATAATAAAACTGGAAGATCTCGATACAATCCTTGTGAGAGATTGCACGTTCAATGATGAAAAACTCAAACTTGAAACAAATATAACAGTAATTACAGTTTTGACGGGCTGCTATTGACTCACGTCTTATAGAAGAAATATACGCACAAGGAGCCAATTATGAGAGAGAAAGAAAATAATCAATCACACCTTCAACTATCCCTTAATCTGTTGGTTCGTTGGGGCACTACGCAAGATCTGTCGACCATCTGTCTCCATTTCTGTCTTGGATATAACTTCTTTTAATTTAATATTAGGCCCGTGCATTCTTTAATGTTGTCCTTCCATCGCTTTCTCTGTCTTCTATTTTTCCTGGTTTAGTTCCTAAAGATCCTGTAGTTTTTTTGTTTTTTTTTTATATAATTGTTAGAACAGGGGTTCTCAACCAGTGGGTCGCGACACCTTAGGGGTCGATTGACGATTTGCTAGGGGTCGCCAAAATGGGTTGGTCGAGAGGCTAAGAGTCGACATGGCTTGACTTATCTACCTAGAAGGGGGCTCAAGGTTCAACACCCGACCCGTGCAGAGTTGTGTTTACTGAGCGCCTAAAGGCTGCACGGAAAACCAACTCCTAGATACCCCCTCCCCCCACTGGTCCACAAATGAGTTTGGACCAAAATGCTCTGAGCATGCTATAAGCAAGAAAGTAGCGTTTTATAAAGGTTATTATAATAATATAATACTAATATTCTTCAATAGCTGTGTGTCTATGCAAGTTGGGGGGGGGAGGGGTCACGGTAGAGTGAGGGCTTGTAATAAGGGTGGGCCGAGCTTAAAAGGTTAAGAACCTCTGAGTTAGAGAGTCATTGTGGTGGTCAGATTGCTTTACTAACACTTTCTCTAATCTCTTCGTTTGTGATGCGGTCTTTAAAGCAATAATGTAGAGAGGAAACACGCAAAGTAAAAGAGAGATAGGAAGATGATGAAAGGGAATACAAAAGAGAAAGAAAAGAGAGTGGAAGAGAAAAAAAAGAGAAAACATAAAGAAAGAGAGAAAGACATCGTTAGAGAGACGGGGGAATAAAAAACAAAATAAATCCTAATAAACATAAAGCTTAAACAAATATTGAGAGGAAAGTGGCTTGGGGTCAGAAGAAAAATAGGAAAAATATCGGACAATATTGACCAAGAAAAAATGAGAAAGTGGAATAAATAAAGAAAGAAGAGAGAAATTGATAGAGAGAGAGAGAGTGAGATGGAGAAAATAAAACTAAAGGTTAGCGTAACCGACAATTTTTTAAAATTATCACAGGAAAAGAAATAATCTCAGGAAAAGAAAATAATCTTAGGAAAAGAAATAATCTGAGGAAAAGAAATAATCTCAGAAAAAGAAAATATTCTTAGGAAAAGAAATAATCTTAGGAAAAGAAAATAATCTTAGGAAAAGAAATAATCTTAGGAAAAGAAATAATCTTGACAAAGGAAAAGTCTTAGACTAAGTCATAATACAGAAAATATTTCGCTAAACACACACATGCACACAAAGCAACAACGACATTCTCTCGTCATTGTCCTAAGTTGAAATTCTTGTGAACTCAAAATTACTTGTTACTTGAACATATTCCAATCCATGTTTTAAACTTGCTATGTATTACAGACTTGTAAATACCAGAACTATTGCATGATGTCTTTGTTGTAAACATTAATTAAACATGTTAATTAAACACTTCATTATCTTCAGTGTTGTTAGCATTACTTATTTTATCTCTCGGCATAGTTGAATTTCTAATTTGGATTGTTAAGTTAAAGGTGTCGACCTTTTTTTTAGTTCACTTACTTTTAATGCTATTGCGGAACCGGCCTCTTCATCTGTCATGTGGTACCGCATACTATAAAGCAGCGGTTCTCACCACATTCTGCTTTGATCTAATCCTGGGTGCTCTAATGAAGGCATTTAAGTCTGCTCAAACGCTTCCGTCAAAGGAGCCTACGCTTCTGCTTTTGTTGGCAAAACTACATTACAAACAACTATGTTCTGCCGGTGTCAGGTATGGCCAGTATAGAAGCACTAATCACCATTCGACAGCTGGTCAGACACTCATCCCGCATTGGAGAAGATCGCATGCCAAAGGCGGTCTTCTTTTGCGAACTTAAAGAAAGACGGCATATCAGGGTTTTATTCTCTAGAGCCATTCCCCCCCCCCCCCCCAGCAGTGGCGTAGTTGAAAGTAACTGGCAGTGGATGGCCTCTGATAATGTCTGTTGGAGAGCTTTCACAAAGGGTGCAGGACACACACCTCAGACTCAAAGAAAAGTCATTATTGTTGACAAGCGCTTAACATGGAAAGATACCTTAAATAGACCTCCAGCGGACAACGGCTTTGTCTGCACGAGAGGCGGGAAATTATAAAGGTCTCAACTGGGTCTTCATTGTCGCGTGCATTACTCCACGCATCCTGTATCTTCTTAATCAAAGACATTGACATTATTGTAATACATATTGATATTATGATGTAATCAATAGTGCTTGTTGTTAATGTAAAAAAAAGCATTTAAAAGAGGGGCATCGAAAGCGTCTATTAAATCTGGCCCAGCAATGTGTTAAGCCTGCCCTACTTTCATATACGTTAGTAGCCCTCCACACCAGCTAAGCACTCTATTTATTTATTTTTTTTACATAAAGTCTTTCCAAACAGGAAATGCATCAATCAGTCAACAATTGATTACGAATACACAAATATCATAGAACCCAAAATCTTCTAAGAGCCCATTTAAAGAGGAAGTAACTCTCTCTTAAACCTAATTATAGCTATATTTTCTTTCGTGTTTATATTAACCGCACAATAGATCTACATCTTTTTGATGATAGCATTAGTAGAATTGACATTTGTCTTAGACTAGGCATTAATTTAATCTGGGTGGATTTAAATTACTGGTCTACTTATATATAGTTATTTAACATAGTTACCTATGCAAGGTCTGTCTTTACTCAACGTGATGTGTAATTTAATATTCACATTGTCTCTTTTATTTCTGGTAAAGTATGGTAAGTATTAGCCATAGGTCTAGCGTTTGAATCTAATTATCTTAAGATCTGCTATGTGCAAAATGAATGTTTACACTTATATGTTAAACACGTGTCAGGGAACATTATTTGTATATCAATAATTATTTTCACACAATTTCCAGCCATTTCACCACCTGTTACCTGTTACCTATTGACTATCGCTTAGTCACTTAGTCTGTGGACCGATGGGGCACCAAGCAACACTATTATTTAGACAGTCTTTTTCCATTACTCTCTATTCTTTTATGTTGTCCTCCCACCGCTTTCTCTGTCTGCCTCTTCTTTTTCCTGGTACTGTTCCCTGGAGGAAGTTTTTTTGCGTTCCCGAAGATCTTTTTATATGGCCATATATTTAAAGCTTGCGTTTTTTCACAGTAATTTGCCGGTCATCATAGGGTCCGATCACTGCAGTAACCCTGTCTCTATTTCAACACAGTTGAATTAAATTTGGACAAAGTAGAGTCGCCTTTTTGCCATAAAGTCTAGAACAGAAATATTTTGGAAAAAGCTCATTTATTCCGCTTTCAATTAGAGTGTTTTATGATAATTCGTCATTACTGACAAGTAAATACAAGCCTAAGTCCATAAATCACTGATCGTGTCTCTGTGTGTGTGTGTGTTTGTATTATTTTTTATTGTGTGAATGTTGTTAGTGTATTACATCTATGTTAGTGTTATAGTAATTATATTGATGTGAACAGTTGTAAAAGTAAGGCGAGGTTACCACAACGACCAAGCGCCTTTACTTTCTCCAACTAAGGTCAGGTTAAGTGGACATAGGAGAACACTAAAAAAAAAAATGCAGAAATTATTATTATTATAGCTTTTAAATAGCGCTACTTTCTTGCTTATAGCATGCTCAGAGCGCTTTGGTACAATCTCATTTGTGGACCGGTGGGGGGGAGGGGTATCTAGGAGTTGGTTTCACGTGCTGCCTTTGGGCGCTCAGTAAACACAACTCTGCACGAGTCGGGTCTAGAACCTCGAGCCTCCTACTAGGTAGCCAAGCCAAGCTCAAGCCGCACTTAGCCTCTCGACCACGCTTCCCACAATTCAAAATTGAACTCTTAACAGGTACCTTTCTTTAGTTGGGGAAAGTGAAGGCGGTTGGTCAATGTGCTGGCCACATAATACCCTGTTCGTTAATCTTTGGTTAAAGAAACAGACAACCTTAAGACTAAGACTAAGACTGCTTTATTCTTTATTGATCCTTACGGAAATTTGTTGTGATTATAACATCATCTGGCCTATAGATCGCATGGTGTGAAAGGAAAACTGTACTTTTCACTTACTTGCACGACTGGTGCCAGATATTGTTTTGTTTTTTTAACCCTACTATTCATTTGATGTGACTGGCGAGTCTGAGAATAAGATAAATAGGGTGAAAAATTAGAAACAAACGAATTAGAACCTATTAACGTTTCAATAATTTTCAGTTTCGAGTCGCGCCTCCTCAAAGTCGTTGATAGTGATTTAGATCTTTGTAAAAAATAAAATCCTGATTAATGAAATAATATTTAAAAAAAAAAATTGAACAGAATTCTGTAGGTTTGAACGAAAATGAAAACGCAGTGGTTGAATGGTTAAACGTTTGGCTTCTGAACCAGGGTCCCGAGATCGAATCCAGGTGAAGACTGGGATTTATAATTTCAGGATCTTGGGGCGCCCCAGATTCCAAACAGCTCTAATGGGTACCTGACATTAGTTGGGGAAAGTAAAGGCGGTTGGTCGTTATGCTGGCCACATGACACCCTCGTAAACCGTTGGCTACAGAAACAGATAACTTTTACATCACAATAGATCACAATGTCTGAAAGGGAAACTTCATTTAAAAAAGAAGAACAACGTGTAGAGATTAGAGAATCCAAAAGAGATCAGAAATTTATTTAGGGGCATAGCTAGAAGTAGATAAGGGACGCTGTTTTCTAACGCATACAAATATATAAACATTAAATAATGCATAATTTCAGTTACAGACAATAAGATTTTACTTACTTAGACGTAGGTCCTCCCGTTAAGCGCATTGTACGGCAGGCCGTCTCCATAAAGATCTGTCATTGACAATGTCTAAAGCAGTGGTTCCCAAACTTTTTTGTCTCGTGGACCCCTTGACATGTTTTCTGGTGTTCCGTGGACCCCCTTTTAAGTAACATTGAATTTTTGAAAATTCATCAATTTCAAATTACACATTTTGTTTAAATAATTTCCAACCAGTGACATGAGGAGTGAAAAGTAATTTAAATTTTAAGTTTTTAAAAAAAAAATATTAACAAAATTGAAATTGAAATTTAAACCCATTATGTAACAGTTAATATGTATCGTTAGCTATCACTTAACACAATGGAAACTTTTTGTTTTTAAAGATTTGCAAGCTCGACTTCCATTGCAACGGAGATTATTTTTCATATGGAGATTTGTTGTTTTAGTAAATGGTTTCACAAAAGATGTGTTTTTCGTGGATTTCTTGAGCCATAATAATTTGAATTAAAAAATACATCATTACCAGTTAAGGTTTACTTGGCCAGCTGTATAGAGAAATATATTGTTTGCAGAAATATGTCGTTTGCAAATACTTACATTAGAAAGAAAGGTTTAGCTATATTCCAAGAGAGCTCAAGAATTTAGTGGACTCTTCTACAATACCAATGCCCTAACAGAGTTTTCATGGATTGTTCTCAGAAAGCAACCTCAAACGAAGGAGCTGGAGTACTCATTGAATGGCCCAATGGACATAAAATAATTTAAAAATTAAGATCATTATAACTAATGAGCTCTATGACAACCACAGAAAAGAAATAGGAGCACTGGAGCTAACGGCGATCAGGCTAGCGAATCAGCAAAGGTCACGAAACAGTTAATTTTTTTTCTTGACTAATATTAAAACATTCCTTTAAAGCTTGACAAACTCTGATGCCTCCTTAATAAAACAACTCATGATGCCTGGAGTCACCTTGCCTGCTCGCATCTTCCGTCGGGAGGTTTGGGGTAGCATGTAATTATCCACAGAATGTGGAGGAACACCCAAAAGATTTTTTACAAAACATATTGTGTAACCTTGTAAAGCTCAACAACAACAGCAATAACTCTGTTCTCCTATGTTTAAATAGAAGGAAATGGAAGGCTGACACATTTGTCAAATGTGACAAAACAAATACACACTTGAACATCGCACTCTATCCGGAAGAAATTAAGAAACTAATAGTGAATTGTAAAAACCTAACCCAAAAAGTAAGCAGACAGATGTAGAATGAGTACATAAACAATGTAATATCTAAAGATAACAACAAAAACCTATGGTCATACATTAAGTCTAAGAAAATGGAAACAACCGGCATAGCGCCATTGAAAGGAGAAGACAACTTAACGCATAACGATAATGGAACTAAAGCTAACATCCTAAACAAATACTTTGCATCAGCATTCTCTGCCCCAAGAGACAAAGACATATCAATTAATTTAAACCAAGTAGACAATATAGGAGAGATAGAAGTACAGGAAAATGGAGTCCAAAAACTATTAGCCAGCATCAAGCCGAATAAAGCTTCGGGACCTGATGGTATTCCAGCTAGATTACTCAAGGAACTAAGCAAAGAACTAGCACCTGTGTTCAAAATACTTTTTCAGGCATCTCTTAACCAGGGCAGAGTACCAAGGGACTGGAAAGAAGCTAATGTCACCCCTCTATTTAAAAAAGGAGAAAAATCTGACCCAGGAAACTACAGACCAGTATCACTTACCAGCATCACATGTAAAATCCTAGAACACATAATATGTAGCAACATCATAAACAACTTAGATAAACATAATGTCCTTATTCCATACTAACATGGCTTTAGGAAACATAGATCATGTGAAACACAGCTAATAGGACTAATTGATGACTTTTCAAAAGGTTTAGATAATAGTGAACAAATAGATGCTATCTTACTAGACTTTTCCAAAGCTTTTGAGAAAGTTCACCACCATAGTTTGCTTAAAAAATTAAAATATTTTGGTATTGATGGTCCATTGCATCAGTGGATTAAAGATTTTCTGATAGGAAGAGAACAAACTGTAATAATAGATGGTTCTAAATCAACACCAATAACAGTAAACTCATGTGTACCCCAAGGAACAGTCTTAGGTCCACTACTATTTCTAATTTACATAAACGATTTACCAAATTGCATTAGTTCAGGAACCAAAGTTAGATTATTTGCAGATGATTGCATAATATATAGGACAATAAAAACAACACAAGATACAGAAATTTTACAAAGAGAATTAGATGAATTACAGAAATGGGAATCAACTTGGAGCATGTCTTTCCACCCAGAAAAATGTCAGTTATTAATAGTAACAAAAAAAACTAAAACAAATTAATTCCACATATTATTCATGGTAAACCAGTAACACAGACTAAAAACGCAAAACACCTAGGTGTTATAATAAATGAAAAACTGTATAAATGGCCTCTTTAGCCACACAAGAAGTTGCAAAGGGAAAAGATCATCTCACGAGACGTAAAATGCAACAGGACCGCGACACGAGTGTCGGAAATTAAAATGACCCACAGGTTGAATTAGGGTTGAGCATCACTGTTCTAGACGATCACATGACCATATTACGAGTCGGTCATGGGTTGTTCAAGTCTGCACTTTGCTGAAGATCCGTCTCTCGACACGTTTCACTACTTAATACTCGCTGTGCTTTGTTGAGTGTAACTAATACCTATCCTTATTCAACTATAGCTTTACACATAAATAGTATATACTTATATTTTTGGCATTTTTCCATTTAAAAGGTGACACAGGTGACAGCGGACTGCAGATACGTCATAATGGCACTACGTTTTTAATAATAATTCCAAACATGTTTTACCTAAAAAGATACTCATTCATAAGCCTGACTGCGACATCAACAGTAAAACGAGATATTGAAAATAAAGTAAGATTATCTATCTATCTATCTATCTATCTATTTATCTATTTATCTATTTATCTATCTATCTTTCTATCTATCTATCTATCTATCTATCTATCTATCTATCTATTTATCTATCTAT
>JADKLZ010079391.1:2582741-2594357 GCA_021533235.1 Biomphalaria straminea
GTTTGAGCAGGCAATGAATAGTGCTTTGGGATTGACTTCTAGAATACTATTTTGGACACCGTAGTTTTGACCTTTCATGACCACAGCATTATAACATAGCCTTGAACCTTGCAGTCCATTATGTCTAAGCCATCCGAACGCAGTTTCTCAAGAATCATCAAGAATTCCAGCAGCATGATTGTCCTCTGTGTCGATAAAGTCAATAAAAGACGAACCTGCACCCCATCACTATCAATGACAAGGTACCGCAAAATTTGGGAAGTTTGATCCACCTTTGAGATGTCAGGTGTACTGTCAAAAATAATAGAGAAATATTTGCATTCTTTTACTTGCTGTATTTATACTTTTAAAGTGATTCCCCATTATTGTAATAAATACTTTTTGTATTTATGAAGATGAAACAAAATAGCGGCATGACTAGTTTATAAATCGTTAATTCATGTTTAAAATACAGTAGTTTATGTTTGTTCGTGTCCATACAATTAGTTGTTTTTGGTGCCCCTCTCCACTTGTTGCCCTGTGCGGCCCGCACCATCCGCACATTGGTAGCTACGCCGCTGGGTTGGACGCTACATTAACTTAATTAGTAATATCGAATAAAGAACAGATCTATCCACTATTCACCTTATGATAACCAAGAAACGTATGCCCGCAATTTCATTTCTATTTGAATCTTATTATAAAAATTGTAAATAAAAAACAAACTAATGCAGATAATCATTTTAACTTTCAACAGTTCTTTGAAACAAATCTACAAACAGATGTAAGTATTTTATTGTAAACTGAAGTTCGCTGGTTTTTGAAAGGGTTTTTGAAATAGATTTACACAATTACGTATTCAGTAAAATAGAATGTAAACATAGGAGGCACACAGTGGCAAAGCTAGGGGAGGAATAGGGGGAGAATTTGAAAATTCCCCCCCCCCGGGCCCCCACTTGAGAGTGGGCCCCACCAAATTAGTGGATTTTTTAAAAATTTATTAAATTAACTATTACGCAAAACGCAGGGGACCCAAAGAGGTGAAGACCCCCCCCCCGACTTCGTCCCTAGGGGCACAACAGAGATGTGGCTACATCTAAATGTTTCGGTAAAATATCAAAACTGTGGTTGAAAATGAAATTATATTTTAGCCTTTCCATCAACATTCATGGTTAACCTAGATTTGGTAAGTAATAGACTTAATGAAAAAGTAAAGAAATAGACTGGATGTAGCCACTATAGGAGACCTTCGCATTGCTTTTACTAATTTAAACCATGGAATTTCTAATATTGTCAGACGCAAGGTTCACATTAGCTTAATTTCTTTTTGTAGTGAATTCATCAATAAAAAATGTTTATATTAAAAACTAAAACTAAATTTACAATTAAACCGAAAAACAGTATTGAAAAATGTAAAAGGGAACTATTCTTAGGATTTGAAAGGAAGTCATAATAATGAGATTTATTTTTGTCGGTAATCACTGCAAATTATTTGACATAATTTTTTGTATAATGATAATATAGTCTGTTTTTTGCCTTCGATTCTAAAGAATATCAATTGGCCGAGCCTTGCTCGGTTAAATAATTTCTGGAGGAAGGTTATATACCCGAATATTTTTGTAATTACGAAAATTAACGATCGGATATAGACTACTAATCTGAATAGTTGCTTTAGTATTATTTTAGTTCTAAATGTAATTGTACATGGCGATTAAATATCAAGTCTCTTAAGTGTAGACAAATCACAGCTCACGTCCGTCTTATAGATTTACAATCCATTTTTTGTTATGTAAAACTATTGTAGGCCTACTATTATTGGCTTGGAAGAAAGTCCTTGCTCTGTAACTTCTCAAATGGTTACGTTCAGACATTTAATTATGAAATTAGTGTATTCATTATGGCTTTAGTACGAAACACCAAGTGACTCAAATCTCTACTTTATAGGGTAAAAAAGGCACTTTTGACAAACTGAAATGGCGCACTTTTTCTTAAAAGATTTAAATCATCTCATTACTTTCTAAAAATACGTTTTCGTGGGGCACCTCTGTTACGCCAAACAAAATGTTCGTCCCCCATACGTGATACGTGCCCTGCTCAGCCTGACTGTCGGACTAAAAGAAGTTCATACCGGGTTTAGCCATCCATCCATCCCAGTGGTGCTACTATGGTGTTACAGCCCAACCCTCCATTCAAATCACTTTTGGGACTTTCGTCACCACGCCCAAACCCCAAGCTTTTTACTAAGGTTTATAGTTAAATCAAAAGTGGCTGCAGCGTACGCAAACTTGTTGACCGCTAGCTAGATATCATGTTCAGTGTAAGTAAGGCGTAGAGAAGCTATGCTATCACCATTTGTTTTGGTACGGGACATTAAGACATTGAAGCATGAACACATGGTAATAATTTACCAGCAAAATACAATGTATAATAAGGCTTGACTTTGAATTCGAAAATTAATGTAATGAGGAATGCAGTATTTCCCGTGGTTACGCAGCCCCAGATGTGACCTACATATTTTGCCAATCAAGGCAAGCATAACCATTGTGTTCAATTAAGAATTTCTTTTCTTGTTTGCAAAGGAATATTTTAGTTTACTGCTGTAAGCCTATCGTGTATCAATGATGGTTATTAAGTTAGCGCTAATCAAATGTGTAAATTATTAAATTAAACCATTATAACTTTTAATAGGGTTCCCGTGGTTTCCTTGTTTTCAAGACGCTCCAGGAAATCTCCTACAAATGTCCTTAAAATAGACAAAATTGTAATGCAAAGACGAATTTATTTTCTGACACAAAATCTTAATTTTACATATTATCCTTATCCCTACCCTGACTGGACCGCGTGCAATCCACTTCACATAGGTCCCGCAAATGTTAGGGTCGACCCTGAATATCATGTTCAGTGTGTGCAAGTAAGGGTAGATAAATTGAACAGTATAACAAAGTAAAAGTTACTCACGGGTTTACGCGATTTAAGTGTAAACAACGGACCTGATTCAGCAATCGCCACTTAATAATATTGATAAAACAATGAAAAAAAGTATGTGATAGCCTTTATAGATTACATAATTTGTATAGAAGATATAGATAATCCCATGGCTAAATGTTGTTGGTTAACGATTGGTGAATGAGGCCCATTTAAGAAACCTTTAAAACAAAATGACTGATCATATATCAAATTTAATTTCATTGTTTTTCTTCCATAGTTTCATAATATATCAATGAACAATAAGATGGAGCGCAAATGTTTAATTAGGCCAATTGATTAGTTGTTCTTGTTTGCGAAGTGTACTGCCGTGAGCCTAGTGACTTAAGTTAAGCGGTGTCAAGTTTTTTTTCCCTTCGACGTCATGGAAAAAAATTTCATTCATAAAATATTATAGCCAAAATTAATTTTTCGATAATAAGACATCTTCTTTTCCACTATAACGGTCGAGCTCAGTTTACTTCAAAAAAGAAGATGATTATGTCCCACGCGTCATGCATTTTATTTTTCGATCAGTAATTTAAATTCTGTCAAGTCACTACTTTTCCTGGATAGCTCAGGCAATCCATTCCATGCTCTTATATCGCTAGGGTAGAAGGTGCATTTGTACAAATTTGTCCTAGCATATGGGACGAGGAGTGTGCATTTTTCTTTGTGTGTTTCTGAGTATTTTATTAAATTTTGTTTTTGAATTTGAAGATCATGGTTCAGTGTTTTATGTATAATTGCTACTTTACTTTTGACTATCGCTCAATAATAATTAAGTATAGCACCTTACTACTTTCTCTTTTCTCTCTCTTTCTTTTTCTCTCTTTCTCTCTCTCTCTCTCTCTAAACATATCTGCCTCTTTCTCTTTCTTTCTCTCTGTCTTACTGTCTCTATATATATACAGCTTTCTCTCTTTTTTTTTCTCTCTCTTTCTCTCTTTCTTTCAATCTCTTTTTCATTCTCTCTATATATTTCTGTTTATCTCTCTTTCTGTCGTTTATCTTTGATATATTTTTTTTAAATGAACCTTTAGCAGCGACAAAGAGAGTTTGTGTGATACACAAACTCAGAGGCTGCCCCCGTTGAGAGATCAAAGCGGATCTGATAGGAATCCGACTCCTACGGGGGCCGCCTCTGAGTTTGTGTATCACACAAACTCTCTTTGTAATCTTGTTTTTTATTTATATATAATTTTTTAATCTTTTTAATATTTGGTTTACGAATTTTCAGCATTCAAGAAGGCCAAATACGCGCATGGTATAGTGATCCTTTAAAAATCACAAGCAGATACCCCATATTTTTATCAGTCTTTGTGATGGATTATGGTGATCCAAACAGCACGGCTTCTTTTCAAGCATTACCTGTGGAGTCATGGGGCAGAAGTTACATCATCGTTACGCTAAAGTAAATGTGTAAGATTTTTTGATCTAGAAACACAGACCTGTTACTTGTTACCTATCCCTTAGTCTGGTGGACTGTTGGGGCACCAAACAAGATTCTTAGACCGTCTTTCTCCATTCCTCTCTATCGTTTGCCCTGTTTAATACCTCATTCAATGGTAGGCCCGTCCATTCTTTGATGTTGTCTTCCAACCGCTTTCTTTCTATGTCTGCCTCTTCTTCTTTTTCCAGGTACTGTTTCCTGGAGGAAGGTCTTTGCGAGTCCCGAAGATCTTGTTATATGACCGTTATGCGTTTCTTCACAGTAGTTAGCAGATCATCATTGGGTACAATCGCTCCAGTAACCCTGTCTCTAATCTCTTGGTTTGTGATGTTTAAGGTAGCAAGGTAGCATATATGACAAATGAATTCGGATTTGGTAGCTAGTATTATACTTTGACGAGTACAACATACAACTTATTTGAAATCACATAGCACACCTTAAACTCGGTGCCTCAGTCACGAAGCACAGACTACAACCAGGTGCCATGGATGCACGGACCATACCAAACAACACACTGTTACTCGGGCATGACGACGAAAGAGTCTCAAAGGGAGGTATCCCTAGAGAAAATCAAGTTTTAGGTCTAGGATATCGATTTTTAACTAATAACATAATTAAGTAGAGCAATCATTTTTCATTACATTACAATTATTTTATTGCTTAATTCTATTCCTAAACATGTTTTATGCTATTGTTATGACTGAATAGTAGACAAATGCTATATAAAATATATTCTTTAAACTCATTTTTTCTCAAAATGTTAGTTTTTGTAAATGCTATTATGCTTTACTAAGAATTTCTCCTAAACTACTTGATATATTTTAATGAAATTTAAAAACCTTCATAAGGATATCATATACTTTACTGGTACAATGAGTTGTTTTCAAAATTTTATTTACATTTTTTAAAAAAGTAATTTAATTAATATTTTTCCTGTTTTTTTCTGTTAAAAATATACTGAAAATTCAAAAATTTGTAAAAAATTAAACATACTTTAATTCTAGCGTTGTAGCAAATTAGAGGATTCTTTTCTTATATGTTGTTATTCAATTTCATGTAATTCCGATCAATAGTTTCTACAAAATTCTGAGTTTTAATTTGTATGCAAAAAAACAAGATGGCCGCCGTTGCCATGGCAACCATCGTTCATAATTTTTTTTTTTTAGCATTTTTTTTTTTTTAGAATATCTTTATATGTTACTCTAACAATTTTCAAAGTTCTAGATTTAGAATGAACAAAAATAAGATTTTTCAGGGATACCTCCCCTCAAACCTGCGTCCCCATTACTGGGGAAGCAAACACCAAAGAAAGTAAAACCATCAAATGATCCGCCATTGACACACTCACAAAGAGGCAACCAAAAGATTTTTGTATTTTCAGAAAAATAGAGAGGAGGAGAAGGAGAAATGCGGCTTCCTCCAGGGCAGGGGCTAACTTGAAATTTTACATCGTTTGGCCCGGGGGGATTGACCTCTTTGAATACCCCTGCATTTGGCGTAATACTTAATTTTTAATGTAAATAAAACACACTTATTTGCCTCCCCTCAAGTGGGGGCCCGGGGGGATTTTCAAATTCTCACCCCTCCTCTCCCCACCCTAGCTACGACACTGCTCCAGAGGGAGGAGATTTGGGTTGCTCCCTAGAGCGAGCAATGAAAACAGTCCAGACATTAACATTAAACTTTATAACGATCAAAGACAGGTTAATTAAGCCACTCTATGGGCAGGGTTTAATCCACGAAACAAAAAACGGAAAAGTGGTTTTTGTGATGGGACAAGTCCCAAAAAGCCCCGTGGAGTCTGTGAGAACATGAAGCGCCCTGACCTCACTTCCCCGTGGTGGAGGCTGGCCAGGCCTAAGCAAGCTATATAGCACAGCGCAGGCCAGACCACTGTCCTTTTGGCTCATATTTCTCACGGCTATGAAAAAATTTTGATTCACCCGCTGGGAGTAAGATGAGGAAACTGTGCCTTATATTCTTTTAGACTGCCCCAGACTTTTTGATTACCGTCTCGACAGGTCTAAGAAACAGAAAATTTTTCACCTGTAGTGTACGCACTATGCAAGACAGCAGGGTTTCTGTCCAGGGCTTTTACAAGAGAGGATCTGAGCACCTCAAGCCCTTCCTCATATGATGAGGATGATGATGAATGATAAATATGGTAAAAGAAGACAAAAAGAAAAAGAACATAAAAAAGGGAGATGATTGTAAAGTTAAAAAGAAATTTAAGAGTTATCTCCCGTACGTTTCTAACTTAGACTAACACGACTATATTTATGTCCGCAGCCGACATTCTGCCCTTCACATTATGACTATCAGAGATCAGGAAGTCTGGATAGATTTGAAGTGCTCTACTCTTTGCAGCCAACCCCAAAAGGGCCCTGTAGAACTATACAGGTATTTAGTAATCAAGAAAAACAGAACAATAATATCTTTCAACAGGAAAAACTTTGTAACTAACAAAAAATAAGTAAAAAAAAAAAAAACTATTTTCGATGTTACTAAACTTCGAATCTCATTAATACGGGTATCGAGTTTGTAACGCAGAATTAACAATAACTACTTTTTTTTTATTAGGCCAGTGGCTGTTTTCAAATTTTTATATATTGTGTTTATGGACATTTATAGGCCTATCTATTATATTAAGTAAATAAAGTTTCAAGGTATCTGTAGATCTATAATTTAGAATAATTTAGATGTAATTGTATATTAGATTTACGTAAAAATATAAGCAAGGCTTCTAAACTTCAATTAAATTTTACTTAATTGAAGCACCTTTAAATTTACTGTTATAAGATATATAAGCATTATTATAGTACAGGATAACGATTTAAGCCTTTTTTTTTTTCAATTATTATTATTTGATTGAATAATGATGAGCTTTTAAATCTTCACATGGTAGATGCGACAAAATGCTCCTGAACATAAATAAATGGACCTCATTCACCAAATATAAACAAACAACATGTTCTCTATATGTTCTGTACAAATTACGCAATACGTAAGGGTGTCACGTGATCCGTATTTTTCACTATTCTATCAATATTGTGACGTGGCTAAATGTGTGAATTTACATTTGTTGAATGAGGTCCATTTAAACTTTTGAATCATCAATACATTTCATCTGGAAATTCACGAATACTAGAGCTAGAAATTAAATTAGTTTTATTGAATTTTCACTTTTATATTTTGAAAAATTAAAACTTTCTATGTAATGTTTTTTTCCCTATCTCTAGATCTAAAGTCATTTTATTTTGAATATTATGATATGCTTAAGATCAACACGTTTGCTTAACTATGGGGTGGGGTGAGTGGTGGGAGGAGATATTGGACTATAAAAAAGTTCCATCTAACATTCTTTAATTATTAAGAAACAGAATAGCACTCTACCTGCTACTTGTTGCCTATCCCTTAGTCTGGTGGACCTTTGGGGCACCAAGCAAGACTTGTAGACCGTCTTTCTCCATTCCTCTCTATCCTTTGTCCTGTTTAAAACCTCTTTCAATCGTAGGCCCGTCCATTCCTTTATGTTGTCTTCCCACCACTTTCTCTGTCTGCCTCTTTTTCTTTTTCCTGGTACTGTTCCCTGGAGGAACGTCTTTGCGAGTCCCGAAGATCTTGTTATATGGCCATACATTTTAAGCTCGCGTTTCTTTACAGTAGTTAGCAGATCATCATGGGGTCCGATTGCTGCAGTAACCCTGTCTCTAATCTCTTGGTTTGTGATGCATTATTTAAATGTGATGCCTAGGATCCTTCTGTAGCATCTCAATTCCATTGCTAGGATCCTCCTCTCTAGCTCTGCAGTCAGCGTCCAAGACTCACAAGCATATAAAAATGTGGCCATGACCAGAGAGCGCATCGGTCTGATTTTGGTGCCGAGGGCTAAGCCTTTGTCTTTCAATATTAACTTAAGTTTAAAAAGGGCTGGTGTGGACTGTGCTCTATAAGTTGTTTAAAGTAGTTATTTGTTTTTAAAAGTAGATTTGTTTTTTAGCGGCCCCCGAAAGGGGAAAAGACGCTATTAGTTTTGTGTGGCCTGTCTGTCCGTCTGTCTGTCTGTCTGTCTGTCTGTCTGTCTGTCTGTCCGTCCGTCCCGTTTAGTGCTCAGAAAGTAGAAGAGAAAATGAAAATCTGACATCACGATAATATAGAGCATTCAAAGTTCTGATGCAACGGCTACTTTTTTTTTTCTAAAAGCTCAAAATCTAATTTTTAAAAATATTTTATGCAAACAGTATTTAAAGAGAAAAAACCTAATTAGTATGCAATATAAATAAAACCTACTTTAAGACAATTAATAATCTAATATACTGCACATGTTTTCACATTTTTTTTTGTTCCAACATACGAGTAACATACCAGTATTTACTCGTAAAGTAATCAGCTCATAAAACAAGTGTGGCAGTTGCCTTGAACATCGGCTTTACAAGGCTAACGTTGAGAGATCAAAGCACGGAAGATGTATATTAGTTTTGTGTGGCCTGTCTGTCCGTCTGTCTGTCCGTCCGTTGAGAGATTAAAGCGGATCTGACAGGGATCCGACTCCGACGGGGGCCGCCTCTGAGTTTGTGTATCACACAAACTCTCTTTGTAATCTTGTTCTTTATTCGGTTTCTACAGTATGAAGGCAGTTACAATCACCTTCTGTATGGAAAGCTACACTGGCAATCTTACTGGTAATTCTTACATAAACTTGTTAAGCGATGTGTGAGTGTATTGACTGATTGGAACTAAGAAGAATAGATTAAATAAAATATACTGCAGTTTCTCTATTCAGTTTGCTTATTCTTTATTGAAAAAAAAAAACAACCTGCCTGAACAAGATTCTTGAAAACGGTTTTTCTTAAAAAAGTTTTACAGTGTTTGCATGTCTTTGGGGGAAAATAATAATAATAATAATAAGGCGAGTCCGAAGATTAATGCGGAGTGCAGTAGTTAGGGTGGCTAAGCAAGACAAGCTATGACATAATTATTTTGCCTAACTCAAAGCAAGCATAACCATGGCTCGCCGATGGTTGATTACATTTTTGATTTCGCTATCAGTAAATTATCTTTTTTTTTTCTAGTAACGAAAAGCTTAAATAGGTAACATAAAAAAGTTCCAAGACTAACGAAAAAATAAAAATAAATGTTTTCAAAATAAGAACCAAATGCTAACAATAATATTAAATCAACGTGTTCTTCGTTTTTTTTTTTGGTTTGATTAGTTTCAAAAACATTCCGGTCAATGTTGACTTCGTAATAGCAAGTCAATTAAATTCCTGTAAAACTTTTTTTCGAGATAACGTTTTTTTTTTTCATTATTTGCGAACAGACATTCTTTATCTTGATTATTTTCTCGGGTTGAAATGCGCCATTTGTAATTGTGCAATGCGCCCCTTTCAACACTTATTCCATAGGTTGGCCATCCCCTGCCTAAAGAAAATCCCTCCACTTGTTTTGGTCAGCAGCTGTTTCTAGCAGGGTATCAATAATTAGGTTTGTCCATTCTTTTACTTTGTCCACCAAGCTTTTTTTCTTTGGACGACCTTTTTATGTTGGTATATCCACTTTACCCTGAAATATGGCTTTTGACTGTGAGTCATTGTAAAGAACTTGGGGTGGTTTAACAATAGGCAATGTGTACTAAGAGTATGAATCTCACATGCAGACCATTAACATGTACAAGTATTGCAAAGTATCACTCAACAAAGGAGTATAGATTAGTATTTTTATACAATTAATTATACAAACAATATAGGATATACATTAGCATTACTAGAGTATTTAAACGTGCCCGAATTAAATATTCCAGGGCGCCTAAACTACCAGTCGATAATAAACTATTTAAGGGTATCTTGACACGATATAACATTACTCGAAAGATCCAGCCACACATATATGAAACAATATTTTCTTAATCTAGGCATTACAGTTGACACAATAAATCAACACCCTACAGATAACAGGTCAGCTCTAAAACAAACTAGACTGACCGCTAGAGGCCTTATTGTCCCCCCTTGCATACCCCGTGCCAAAACAGTTCACCATTCACAACTAATACAATAAACATACACACACACACACACACACATACACACACACAATCTCACATCTTACACCCCTCCTGAACTGGGTTTCGTATTTTAAAAATATCTACTTTCGCCAAGCAGTGTTGACTTGTAAAAGTACAAAGTTATTAGTCTTCTTGTCTAAGTTTCTGATACCCAGCCAGGGGCTGGAGCTCTTTGCGGGCCCCTGCATTTTTTTCGTATATTTGTTATATAGAAAACACTCATTTCGGGGCCCCCTCAAGTAGGGTCCCAGTGGGATTTTTAATTTCTCCCTAGCTACGCCACTGTACCTTCCAGTGTTCAACTTTCACAACCAAATAGAAGTAGAGATGGGAAACGAACCCGAATCGATCGAACCGAATCCGAATCGAACGAACCGAACCCGAATCGAACGAACCGAGCTCGAATCGAACGAACCGAACCCGAATCGAAAGAACGAACCGAGTTCGAACCTACTTACGACCGAACTGACACGAACCCGAACTTAAATCTGACAGAATTGAACCAAACCTGAACCTTGGGCTAGATTCCCATCTCTAATAGAAGTACAGAGACCTCTAGCGAAGAATACAGCTGTAATTTAAATTGGAAGCTGAGTTAAATATTGAAGCTTCAAAACTAAGTTATTGGCAGAACGCCCGACTCTATTACATTTAAAATAAAAGTACAACGATGTCCCTGATTTGAACGTTTTTCTAATATATACAAACCTTTTTGCCGAAGGAACAAAAATAACCGCTCAAAATCCAATAGGAGTTATCGCTGGAAATTGCTGGAGTGGAGTCGAAAATTGCGACCCTCAAATGGCAATTATCAAAGATATGACTTTAGGTAAGTCCGATTTTAATAACTTATATGTATTTTCAAGTAGGTTGATGAGCGGTGGTTTAATGGTTAAGCGCTTGCCTTTCAAACCATGGAGTCCTGGGTTCGAGTCACCGTGAAAACTGGAATTTTGAATTTCGTTTTATTTTTGTGGCGCCCCTGTGTCCGCCCAACTCTAATGGGTACCTGACATAAGTCGGGAACAGTAAGGTCGGTTGGTCGTTTTGCTGACCACATGACACCCTGCTCGTTGACCGTTGACCTTAGCATCATCTGCCCTATAGATCGCAAGGTTTGAAATGGGACGAATTATATATATATATATATATATATATA
>JADKLZ010079391.1:2594457-2609599 GCA_021533235.1 Biomphalaria straminea
TGATAGATAGATAGATAGATAGATAGATAGATAGATAGATAGATAGATAGATAGATAGATAGATAGATAGATAGATAGATAATATTTTACGACACAACATCTGTATCTACACAGAAATGTTCCTGCCAACTGTAAGCTTAGGAGTAGAGTTCATAACCTTTAAGGTTTTCAATGAGAGTGTTAAATATGTAGTGGAGAACCTGATCGTTACTTCGGCCGACGACACTAGTATCTCCTTAATATCAGATAGATTGGTTATTAGCGTCGATCTACCAAAAGCTGGAGATACGCATTCTGTAAGTGATTTTTCAATATTTTATAAAGCTTGTATGAGCTCACTCTGTCTGTCTGTCTGGTAAAACGATTGCACACTTTATTTCTCCTATACCAAAAACCCGGATCAAGGTGACAATTTTGGGCTTTACTAGAATCAATTGAAAAGAAAATTAGCGCAATGTTTTAAAGTGTCCTAGGATAACTGCTTTAGATAACTGTATTTATTTATGTTTTTAGGTTTTTTTTAATGTTTAATATTTTGCTGATGTATTTACAATCTGAAAAAAGAAATTGTAATAATTAAGTAGTACTTTACCTGTTTGGCGAGCTCATCAATTTTTTGAGAGGGCATTAGGGCGCATATATTTTTTTTATTCATGAACGAAACGTCTTTTGCTTTGCATTGTAGTTATGTATTCCTATTTGAGCATTATTGAGGCGAAATGGCATTATTTCCAAGGTTGGAAAAACAAGAACAATTTAAAATTATTATTTTATAGACAATCTCATTTCATCTCTAACTGTGGTCCCCTCTGGGGCATGGGCCACCAGCCAGCTTCCTCCAGGCATCTTGGTTCTGGGTTTCTCCAACTGTCTCCACGGCTTATCCATCTGCCTGGCATCTGCATTTCCCGTCCTCTCTTCCACTTTCCTTCGGGTTTTCACTTGCATGCTAGTGCTAATGTTCTATGACAGAAAATACCATTGTAGGCGGTCTGCCAGATTCAATGCCCCTCACAGAAAGCAGATAACGTTGGCAAGATGTACGTTTTATTTTCATCCAGCTTTTGTTTGCCAAAGTTGAAGTTTCATTTGGACGAATGAATCTTTTAAGACAAATCGAGGCATTATGTATTTCATCCTTCCATTGAAAAATTTAATTATTCAATATGACAAATATGTCTACCACATACTACAAAGGTCGGCTATTTTCTGAGTTTTTTTTTTTTTTTTAAAACTTTTTCAAGAAGATGAAAAAAAAAAAAAAAACAACACTTTTTAGAACTTGGCTGTCGACAACCACGTCACATGCGTGTAAAATAGCAAAACACGCTGAAGCCATCAAACTCTGTGGACAGGGGCGTAGCTAGGGGTTCGGGGGCCCGGGGGGGATTGACCTCTTTGGGGGCCCCTTGCATTTTCACATTATTAAGACTCTTTTAATGATTAATGCCGTTGTTTATTAGCTAAATAGTGACACATCTCAATTCATATCGCTTCACTTCGTGCATTCTATGCAGCAAAGACATGTATAACATCATCTATATCTATACTTTATAGCATTTAAGACTTCACTGACATTAAAGCCATGATAAGCCTTTTTTTGTGTCATTGTGCTCTTGTGATATTTTTTGATGAACTTGAGCTTTGAGAATGACGCAACGGAAGTGGCCTGAGTTAGCGGTATTCAGAGGAGGTTGCAAGGTTTGAGCACACGTTATTACCAAATGAAGCCTGTTTCCGCAATATGTCTATTGTGGATTGTATTACTGGTTTGTTGATGAAAACTGCTCGCACATCAATTACATCATTGAACAAGCGATTTGCCATTTATTTCATCATACAAACAGGAAAAAGTAACACAGTTTGTCATAAGCGTGTCATCATCCAACAGGTGTCTTGGTTCAAGAAGAAACCCAAAGGTATCCATTGTTTTCCAGCCTTTGTAATCTATCCTTCATCCCCATATGAAATCTGTCCAGCACTTCTGTCTTAAAACATTTGAATTGCAGTTCTATTGACAGTCCTACATTAGAACTCAACTTCCTATAAAGTCTTTTATTTCCTCTGGTTGGTTTGATTACAGGGAATCCATATTATTCACTACCTTCTTTTGCTTTTTCGTTGGATTGGGTGATCAGCTTCATCCGTTTCTCATCATTTTGCCGAAAGCTTGAATGGGTTTCAATATATTTATTGTTTATGTTTTGTGCGAAAGCAAAAGAAATACCCACTCTATAACTAATAAAATACCTATATATTGCTATGCTCGAGTATACAAATACTCCGATTAGAATCACAACTGCTGATGAGTAGAAGACTCAGGGACAACATTCCAACTGTTCCCAAACTATTGAAACCATCGGTAACCGAAAATGCAGAGACATTACTTAATTAACGAACGACAGATGAAAAGCAAATTGAAATACGATGCAAAAGCAAAACTACCTAAAGATTACTCTGTCGAAGAGAAAACGAGAGTTCGTCTAGGAAAAAACATGGCAGAAAGCAGTTGTCAGAAAAAAAACATTCCTCACCCAGATCTTACATCATAAAAAAACGATGGGAAAACAAACAGAAGAAATCAACGCATTTTGAACAAGAGTTTCGATGAAGATATCTCTGGGTACTATTATACCGACGAAGGCAATACAGACGAACAGTAAACTGTTAGAACAAACGAAACAGAGACCAGCGTCTAGTGAACAATATTGTGCCAATCAAGACAAACAGAAGTGGTCGAATTATTAAAGTTTCTAGTAGATATCAGTCTTAAGAACTTTAAAAGGAAGGATGTGATAATAACTTCAAAAGGATGGATATCTGGGGGTTAATTTGGAAAAAAAAAGTTGAACAATTCATGTACAGTTCCAAAAAAGGTGACAATTGTTTGATCTCTCTCAGCAGAATGAAAAGCTGCCAGGTTGAGAAACTGATTATCACAGTTAAGAAATATTGCTTTCGGATTTATGCCTAACAGACGTATCCGCAGGCCAGACAGATCGGCCACTCATTGTGGCTGCGTTATCACAGCGTTATCATAGGTTTAACCAATGCGCCACGCTGTTTTGTAGCCCCACCCTGGTCAACTCGAATAATGGACAATTCTAGCATTATTAGGAATAACTATTGGATCTGTCATACTGGAATTCGCTGTATATCATACAGTCTTAGTCCTGGCTAGTAGCGGCCTTAGAGGGTGGCAAGTGGGGCAGCCGCCCCAAGCCCTGCTCTTGAGGGGGGCCCCGCGATCGGAGATTTTATTGTCACAAACTTGATCACCACACATTTTTCTAATAAAATCCGATTGGATGTCGATGTTAATATACGAAATAAAATATTTGGATTGGTTGCTTATTGTGTTTTTGTCCCGATAGGCTATGGTCATGGGAGTAATTTTTAAACTTTTTTTTAAGTTGAAAGAATTTTCTTAATGCAGAACAATTACAATACAGTATATTTAGGACAATAGTAAGGCAACAATGGCTACGCAATGTTCTATCTTTTGTAACAAAAATAAGGAAGGCCCACAGCGTTAAGGCGGACATACTGTCTTGTTATTGTTACAGCCAGGGCCGGTCATGGCAATTGCGGGGCCCTGTGCGAAACTGATAGCGCGGGGCCTAGTATGTGTGGGAACAAGGATAATAAGGGAAATTTAGGATTTTTTATAAGAACAAAAATCGACTTTCAATTTTATTCATACTTAGCTAAGTTAAAAATTGCGATCAATTAACTTTACGAGCCTTGTAACCTATGGCATATGTACACTTCAATGACCATAAAAGTAAATAAAGTATTGGGACTTCCGATCCGAACTGAAATTCTTCCGATTATTACTTAATATCAGGTGGCCGAGCCTTGCTCGGTTAAATAATTTATACTAAGAAAGGTAATATACTACTGCTACTGGCGCTACAGCCCATGGAAAGATATGGCCTGCTCTTACACATCCCTCCATTCATATATCTCCTGGACCTTTCGTCACCACGCCCTAACGGTAACCCCAAGTTTAGATATCTTGTTTAGTGTGAGAAAGTAAGGAGCAGTAGAGCAGCTGTGTAATCACCATTTCCTTTGTTTTGGTACGGATAAGCCGGTTAGCGTGATGTGGTACGGTATATATATTTAATCCTTACGGGGCCCCGCACATGACACACGCACAGGGCCCGGCGCACTTCTAAGGACTCCTCTGTTCGTGGCAACAAAGAGAGTAATATTCTTAGTTTTTGCTTCAAGTACGTTTGGTCTCTTTTGAAAGTAAAATAAATCGGCAACAAATCTATTAAAGATTTTCCTTTTTTAAATGTAAAACTAACTTAACTTTTTTCTTTCGGAAAAATATTTTAAAACGTACTAGTACTTGACACTATTTGTCAATCAAATATATTAATTTATGTGTTTACAAACAAATTTCTTACACCCGTTTGGGGGCCCCCCTAAGTGGGGGCCCGGGGGGATTTCGAAAAGCTCCCCCCCTCCCCCCCCACGCTACGCCACTGTCTATTGAAAGGAATAACTATCAATTAAACAAAGACGACTACTCTAAAACAGTGATGTTACACTCACTAACTTTAATAGCCATCTTTGTTCTTTTGAAAAATATTCTTCTTAAATATGTCACCCTAATTATTTCATAAATTTTTGTTTAACGATAGTTTTATTTGTGTTGTTGGAAGTGATCCAGGTAGTTTCCCCTTGTTTTGTTATATCAAATGAAAATGTATATGCAACCTATGGAACCTTCAGAATATGTCTAACAACACAAAGCTTCGATGAAACCGACAAGTAACAGAGCAGTGAGATTCATAACTAACGAATATTCACGTTCAACTAGAGTGACATCTTTAGTGAAATCACTAAATTTAGAAGATATCAGATTAGAAGGCATAAAAGTAAAGTAGCAATTATACATAAAACGCTAAACCATAATCTTTAAATACAAGAACCTAATTTTAAATAAAATAATCAGAAAGACACAAAGATAAAGGCGCATAGCTCGTTCCATATGCTAGGACAAATTTACACATATTCTCCTTCTCTCTAGTGCCATTTGAGCTTGAAGTGGGTTACCTGAGCTAGCCAGGAAAACCAGTGACTTAGCAGAGTTTAAATCATTTGTTAATAAATAAAATGCATGACGCGCGGAACATAATCATCTTTTTTTTTTAAAGTAAATATTGCATTATATAGGATAAGATAAAAAGATCAGTACCTTGTCTTGGACATTATTTTTTGTTTCGGTGGAAATTAGGGTTGGGTATATGTTCCATTTTTAAATCCAAAATAAATGTATTAGTTATTAACAGAAAAAATAATAATTACTCTATAAGACTCAGAAATTGATTGCTTCTCTTTAAAAAAAAATAGCATTTTCAGTATATCTGTACAAATATATCTAATGCTAAAATTTTTAAAAATGTTTTCTTATTGTTACATTACTAGATTATATTTTTGGTTCTTTTTTGTTATTAAATTTGTAATACTAAAAAGTATTTTTTTTTGGTTACATTTTTAATGCTTTTTCTTGTACAAACTCACAAGTTCTTCTTGCAACAACACGACCGGCCACAATTGATAAGAAGCAATCACCCCATACAAGTCATGCAAATTATAAGACCTTACTGCTTGGACTCTAGTACCATGTCTGGACACAGTGGAGTGGCGCTCTCTCTATTACTTCCGACCAATTTGTACTCTAATTTCTACACTTGGAGGTAAATATAGAAATAAATATATATCTTCTTATTTGCGCTCGAGTATGTGCACATTTCTCATTTCATATGAACCCGTAGATGACTGTAAAGTCCATTCCTTGCTTTAAAAAGCCGGCCACTCGCATGGCATAAGTAAGTTGGATGCTTTTCAGAGAAGCTTCTTCTTGCATTTTTGTTCTCTCCGCATTCTTTCATGCTGGCCGCTCTCCTTGCCTAGAGGGCGCGGTGGCTGACCTGAAAAGCGCTTGGCTTCCATGCTGGAGGTCCCGGGTTCGAATCGAATCTAGGTGAAGACTGGGATTTTAATTTCGGGTTTTTTGTCGCCCTTGAGGTTACCCAGCTCTAATGGGTACCCGACATTAGTTTGGGGAAATGTAAAGGCGGTTGGATGTTGTGCAGGCCACATGACACCCTCGTTAACCCTGGGCCACAGTATCAGATGACCTTTACATCATCTGCCCTTTTGATCACAAGGCCTGACAGGGGAACTTTACTTTTTACATTTACTCTCCTTTCCTCCTATCTTAATACTCCAACACCCACGGCTTCACGCCACGAGGAGCGATCGAGAGCTAGAGTTTCCAAGCCGTTGAATTTTAATATCACACCCTTTAAAAGAGCTCTTGGTTCCGCACGGTTGTCATTGGCGGAAGTGGTAATGGATGTAAACATGACTCTACCAATTAAATGCTTTCTAATGCCATGCGTCACAAATAGACTCTGACAACCAGTCCACCTTCTGGCCCTCACGTGTGGCTCAAATATTGAGTCCGGCGGAACTGTTTTTAATGAGGAAGTGGCAAAAGAGTCTAAGCCAGTAAATTTGGGCAGGACGGGCTCGTTAGTCATGCTTAAATTAAGTAGGGTAAGTCTAGTCCGTCCGACTTGCAAAAATAAAAGTGATCTTTCCATTACGAGGCGTCCGAACTCTTGAGCCATAAAAAGAATAATGTATATAGATATAGTTAGCCCATCGGACCCCATGATGACCTGCTAACTACCGATATAATCAACCCATCGGACCCCATGATGACCTGCTAACTACCGTGAAAAAACGCAAGTTGATAATCTATGGCCATATTACAAGATCTTTGGGGCTCGCAAAGACCTTCCTGCAGGGAACAGTACCAAAAAAAGAAGAAGAGGCAGACAGAGAAAGCGGTGGGAGGAAAGCATAAAAGAATGGACAGTCCTGCCACTGAAAGAGGTTCTAAACAAGGCAAAGGACAGAGAGGAATGGAAAAGGACGGTCTACAGGTCTTGCTTATTGCTCCAACGGTTCACAGCCTAAGGGATGATTGACAGGTAACAGGTAACAACCCATGGCGTAAGATACTGTATGACTTCAATACACGAAACGCTCATAAAGTAGTTCTGTACTTAGTAAAGAATGAATAAAATGAAAAGTCGAACTTATTTTCCAAACAAACTCTTAAGTTTCATTTGTTATTCGTATTGCTACTCTTACTTGGCCCCGCAAAATCCGTTTTGCATAGGGCCCTACAAAGGATGAGTCCATCCCTGATATTTAATGACTAAAACTATGTGGGGTAGAAATAAAAAAAATACTGATCTTTCTTTGGTTACATCGGCTAAGTCCGGCCCTGCTATGACGGGTGAATACTATTTGTTCTCCCTCCACTCTTTTTTTTTTGTAAGGTAACTCTAGTCCGTCCGACTTTTGTGACGGGGAAACACTACTTATCCCCCCTCTTTTTTTTTGCACAAGTAAAAGAGATTTTTCCATTAGTTCTTGCGTGTCCAAACTCTTGAGTCATATAGATAGATATCCATGTTAAAGCACTCAGTAATTATTAAAGTATTAATTATTTAAAATCATTTCTTATTTTATTTCATTTTCTTCCAGCCCACCGATTCCGGGATGGTTGGCGACTCTGGTCATTATTAAACAGAATGATTTCGGCGTCGATGTGTTAGATGAATCAGCAAACAGAATGTAAGTGAGTGGTTATTATTATTATTTTGGTTTCATTTTTTTTATTTGGCGGACAAAAGATTCGGCCAACGCCCTGTTCTCTTCAACTTTGCTAAAAAAAAAATTCGACCTCAGTATGTAAACTGCGAATCTGCTCAATTAAACTCCATTTCTTAAACGGTAATATATTCTCTTCACCGCCAGAGGATTAGAGAAAACTACAACAAGTCGTTTTTGTGGCAACCCGTTCCATGCTCTAGTGGTCAAAATCTGTAATATATTTTAACCTTGAAGTATAATCTACCTAATTGGAGGTACTCGGCTGAGGTCAAGCATGGAGAGGGATGGGAGCCGCCATGCAAGTATTTAGCCCTCGATACACCAATTGAGACAATGAGCAAAAAAACGGTTTACATGTCTTTGCTAGGTGCTGAACGAGAAACCTGGAGAAAGGCCGTGGGCAAAACATTTGACACCAAAAGATAATCCGCTGCCGACAGAAAAGAAAATCTAAATCGACCACCTGTAGACAATTGTTATGATTACACACGGTTGCTGCAAAATATGTAGGCCACAGCTGGGAGGGGGGAAGACACGGGAAATGCTGCATTCCTCACTAACGTTCCCACTCGAAGACAAGCCTTATGCCTTATTATTATATTGTTAAATAATTGTATAGTAATGGAAAGGAAATTTGAAAACTTAATTTAATGAGTGGTTGAAACAAAATTGAAAATGTTGATATTAAAATACGTTTCAAGAATTCATCTGGATTGGAACGTTTGACTAAGATGTTGCTTTGATAAATGTCAATCAAAAAATTGGAAGGATATCGTTGTAACCCTGCCTTGCACCATTGCTTGTGGCGCGCCAGAGCGCACTAGTGAACGAAAGACATGAAGAAGAAGTGTTGTGGATCCAGCTAAAGTCAGAGTCTAAATAGTCTGTGGCTGAGTTCTGTCTTATGTGTTACACGAAGAACTGTTTGTGAGACCTGGAATGACACTGGGAAGTGTGTCAGTGGTCTGTTCTGTGTTCTGGTAGGGAGAAGGACTTACGACATTAGACTCATTAGTTCCTGTGACTTGAAAGCTGAAAGCTGAAGTCCATGCTTGATAGCCTGTTAGTTTTGTAGTGTAAATAAAAGCCGAGTTAATTGTTACCTACTGCCTATTGTTGAGTGCCTACCTAAAATATTACAATATATTGCACTGACTTTTTCTATAAATGCAGAAATTTGACATTTTGTGACAATATTAACAACGATTCTTTATTCAAAAAACAATTTCCTTGAGATGATGGAAATGGCGAGAAACCGCAATCCATAGCTGAAAGTACATCTGTAATGTTTAAACGGTTTATAAATATTTTTGGTCTGCCCAGCTCTAGTGGTTTATTGACATTCGTTGGAGAAAATTAAATGCGGATGGTCTTTGTGCTGGCCACATGTCAACCTCGTTAATCATAATGCATCGGTTGGTGAGCTACAATGTCTGAAAAGAGGGAACTTTTAACTGTTTAATGCAGGTCTTTTTTTTTTTGGTAAATATATTTTGAATATTTTTATTGTTCTCTATGTGCACAGCAAATTTTCCCTCTGGACAACGGCAAAAGATCCTTGGGAAGTCGGTGAATACATAATCCGCAATCAAATTCAAGCTTCATCACAATTTAAATTTGGTTGTTATGTTTTCGGCATCGATATGAGGACAACCTTCATGCATATGGCTGGGTATTCATTGGTATGTTCTAAATGCAGGGCCGGATTTAAGTAAGTGGATTCCCCCCCCCCAACAGCTTTAAAAAAAAAACTTTAAAAGACATAAAAAAAAAACGTATTAATGGTTATCTATTTCTACTTGTTAACGAAGGACGTGGGCTCTCCTAGACTTTGGTTTTCAAGTCTGATTCAGTCCGACCATTCAGTGCTCCAATGGCACTAGACATGTTAATTATGGTTCCCGGTCACTTCATCGCCAGTCACTTCATCCCCGGTCATTTCATCCCCTGGTCATTTCATCCCTTGGTCACTTCATCGCCGGTCACTTCATCCCCGGTCATTTCATCCCCTGGTCATTTCATCCCCTGGTCACTTTATCCCCAGGTCATTTCATCCCCAGGTCACGTCTTACCCCGGTCACTTCATCGCCGGTCACTTCATCCCCGGTCATTTCATCCCATGGTCACTTCATCCCTCGGTCACTTCATCCCCCGGTCATTTTTTTCCCAATTAAATATTTTATATATAAATTTGATTATGTAGAATGCTTTTTGACATTAATATCAGGGGATGATATGTCCGGGGGATAAAGTGACCAGGGGATGAAGTGGCCGGTCACCTTAATTGATATATTTTAATAGTGTTAATTTCCAGACGCTAGTTCAAACACGAGTTAGGGTTAGTTTTATATATTAAGTGGACAGGTTGTTTTTTTTTTATTTACACGCTGTCACGTAATACGAGGACGATGTCTTTTTTTAGATTGAATATTTTGCCTCGGAAGTTTATTATGGCTATATGTTATTGACAAGTAATCTATTATATAAAGCAGAAAATAAGGCGTATATATGTATCTTACGCACGGAAATCAAAACCGTTTCACCAATCTTGATAAAACTTAGCAAAAATGATCTTTGAGTTCTAAATGGGCTTTATCCGGGAGGTGGGGTTTGTCTGCGAAGATCTGATTTGCGAGTCTGTAGACACATACTATTTACACTAGATTTGTATCAAATATTTAAATTTTTACCTGTACTATTTTAACTGTAAATAGACCTTGATTTTAATGAGTTAATGGTATGGACCTTGACCTTTTTATAGAGGGAGAGTAGTCCTTAAGGGACTGCGGGCACGACATGGCCAATACTGTGCCGATGTGCCTAAAACTAAAACTAAACTAAACTAAACCAATCTTGATAGAACTTAGCAAAATGTTCTCTGAGTTCTAAATGGAACAGTTTTCATGTATAGTTGCCCTAAAACAAACTAAAGAGCCTAAAAAAAAAGGCCTAACTCTACACCATATTCATCATGTATACATGAGATAAGATCAAAAGGATCTAGATCTAGATCTAACTTATCAAACTTAAATTTGCACTTATAGTTTTTACTTTGACACAATTAAATACTAAATATTGTGTATAGATTTCATTACTTAATAAAAAAAAATTAACCTTCAAATCTGCGTTTCAAAAGCATTTCTACATCAATTCGATTCTAATATCTGCGAATTTCTACGCCCTAACGTACTTTACAGTGGGTAGCGTGGTCGAGAGGCTAAGTGCGGCTTGAGCTTGGCTTGCTTGGCTACCAAGAAGGGGGCTCGAGGTTCGACATCCGACTCGGGCAGAGTTGTGTTTACTGAGCGCCCAAAGGCAGCACGGGAAACCAACTCCTAGATACCCCCTCCCCCCCACTGGTCCACAAATGAGATTGGACCAAAGCGTTCTGAGCATGCTATAAGCATGAAAGTAGCGCTATATAAAAGCTATAATAATAATTCCATTCATTAAACAAATACATTCTTAATTGAACTGTATGTCGCTTTTTCTCTCTGTCTCTTTCTCTCTCTGTCTCTTTCTCTCTGTCTCTCTCTCTGTCTCTCTCTCTCTGTCTCTCTCTCTGTCTCTCTCTCTGTCTCTCTCTCTCTCTGTCTCTCTCTCTGTCTCTCTCTCTCTGTCCCTCTCTCTTTGTCTCTTTCTCTCTCTGTCTCTCTCTCTCTGTCTCTCTCTCTGTCTCTCTCTCTGTCTCTCTCTTTGTCTCTCTCTCTGTCTCTCTCTCTGTCCCTCTCTCTCCTTCTCTGTCTTTATCCCTTAACCCAAACCTAATTAAATAGAACTACTCATTTAATTATATTAATTATTCCTTTAATTGATTCACGTATTGCCATCGACAATGTATTACCTTTACTTTAGTCAGTTCGACTGTTGGGGCACAAGACAAAACTTGTCGACCGTCTTTCTCCATTCCTTCCTGTTTTTTTGCCTTTTTAGAACCTGTTTCAATGGTAGGCCCGTCCATTCGTTTATGTTGTCGTCCCATCGAATTCTCTGTTTGCCTCTTTTTTTTTCCCCTGGTTCTTTTATTATAGATTTTATATAGCGCTACTTTCATGCTTATAGCATGCTCAGAGCGCTTTGGTTCAATCTCATTTGTGGACCAGTGGGGGGGAGGGGGTATCTAGGAGTTGGTTTTCTGTGCTGCCTTTAGGCGCTCAGTAAACATAACTCTGCCGGAGTCGGGTGTCGAACCTTGAGCCCCCTTCTAGGTAGCCAAGCCAAGCCAAGTTCAAGAGCACTTAGCCTCTCGACCACGCTTCCCACAAAAGGTCTTTGCGAGCCCCGTAGATCTTGCAATATGGCCATAGATTTTAAGCTTCTTCCTAACAATAGTTAGTAGGCGGTCATGGTGTCCGATCGCTGCAGTTACTATGTCTCTATTTAAAAAAATCCATATTAATCTGAAAATATGTAATGGGATTTCTGACGGACAGACATACAGACAGACAGTCAGTTACATAAAGTTCAAGTTAATGTGATCATCCAAAAGCTTTATAGATGTGTTTTATCTCCCTAGAATGTTGAATGCAACACCAGTCGATCAAAGCCTTCTGATAACATCGACAATGATTGTGATGGGTTGATAGATGAAGAAGTTGAAGATGGCCGAGGTACATATGGAAGCTTAAGTGTAAACTTTATATAAAAAAAAAGAATTGTTAATAGTTAAAAACATTCAACATTAATTTAGAATCCACGCGCTTGAAAGCTCAGCCACCATTAAAAGCATGCGCAGGAAAAGAGGATTTGGTGTAAACTTTGATCAGACCATTTTGTTTACATATCAGGGCTTTATGGAAAGAGACTCCTGGCAAGGTTTCTCAGCCTCTGCCAAAAGAAAAAAATGTTTGTAACAGAAAACAAAAGCAATAGAGAAACCAAATAGAACCGCGTTGAATGAAAAGAAGTAAAGCCTTCACTACTATTCGAAGTCGACAAGTCACCTAATGGGATCGTTTTCACACTGGCAGGTGTATAGTCATGGAAAATTACGACATTATATTATGTCATGATGTCGAATACAGGAATCCCTAAAGAGGTCGTTGGTTGACCATTGGGAAAGGGGGTATCTGGGAGAAGGTTTTCCGTGCTGCCTTTAGGCGCTCACTAAACACAACTCTGCTCGAGTCGGGTGTTGAACCTCGAAAACATTGCTTAGGTAGTTAAGCCAAGCTCAAGCGTATGAAGCTTCTCGATCACGTTTCCCCTTATTTGAGTGGGGCACAATGGACCATTAGCATTTTCAGACAGTGCTTCAACAAGATCTTTGACAGCCTGAAATATCTTGAAATAACAGCTGCTGGTGTAACCAGCTGAACTGCTAATATATTACTCAGTGCATGCTTCTCGTGTGCTTTTCTAAGTTGTCTTTTCCATGTTACCACTTGCCCACATGTTGCAACTCGTAAATTAAATTGTGACCGCTCAAGAGTATACCGAATCAGATACCCCCATTTGAAATAAACCGTGCTGAGATTACTCCCTTAGAGCACAGAAGAGGAAGAGTGCAGTGAGTTGTAGGGTCGCCTTATCCCCGTACAAGGACAGACCCTTTGCCACACATGGACCAGTTCTCTCTCTCTCTCTCATTACCTTGTCCCGATCGTTCATCTTGCAGAGCGCGGCATTCGTGGAGAATGTGCTCTATTGTCTCATCGTCCTCGAAGCAATGACGGCACCGTGTGTCGAAGTTCTCCCTCCATCGCCCAAAGTACGCACCAATTGGGCAATGTCCGACTCGGAACTGGGCTAGGACTGCCTGTTCCGCACGGCAGAGCGTCCACCACGCATCCTTTCGGTCTGGTATACCAGATATCTGATTGACTTAATGAAAACCCAATAGGACCATGTTAAGGAAAACTTCAAGAATGGCAATACTGAGAATAGGGAGAAGGGTGGCAAGCTTGGAATTGAGTTGATGCTTCAGAAGACATACACACATAGCAAACATCACTGGCTTGGATTTTGAATTATTATTATTATTAGCCTGAAAGTGTAATTCGAGACACTTCTTAAAGATCATAGAAAAATAATTTAAAAAAATTAATTACAAAATGACACTTATAATATTCCATTAACAAATGCTTAGTATAGTATTTCAAATGGCATGATTTTTTTTATACATTATTTGTTTCCAGACAGCGATCATGATTTTTTAGTGGACGAAGACATCAAGAAGAAAAGTAAGTCTGACAGGTTTCTATAAATCTTATATAATACAGACGTTACTTCAAAAAAGAGAAGGCGATAACGTTCTATGAGTCATGTATCTAGACCTGCATTTTAACCAATGGCTTAGAATAATATTGAAGAGAGAGGCTTTCAATTTAGAAACTCTTTGTAGGAGGATTGTTAACTCATAACCATATGAAATGGTTTTATACTTTTAAAAAACCTGGAAGAGAAAAATTTGTACACAAAAACCTCTTCATTTGGCTACGCTCATAGAATTTTCAGTGTTTAATTTGCTTGTTTTTTTTTTTTAAATTGAAGAGGCATTTTCAGTATTAAACACCTCTTAAAGCGAGTGGATTATACTCAACCTCCCCCATTTAGGCTATTCTAATAGCATTGTGAGTGAGTAATATGCTGTTATATATATATATATATATATATATATATATATATATTGAACAGGTATTTTTTTGCTTCAAATATCGTTTCAACTCAAAAACCTTTTGGCTAGGGCCTGAGATCGAAGTTGTGGCTCACGAGTCCTCGGGCCGACATGCTAACCGCTATGCTAGTAACTTTTTTGACTAGATTGTATAGTTATATATTGTTTATTACAATTTAAAGCGGTTCCTATAAAGCGGACTAATTCAACGTATCCCACTACTTCAGTCATTAAAACTTCTCTCCCTTGTTCGAGATACAAAAAAAAAAAATAACTATAGCTAATTAACTAATTGGCTTTTGTTTCAATTGATTCTTGTGTTGTCTGATGAAAGAAATAATTGTTCGAGAGTTCAGATTGATTCGAGGCAGTGTGTCTTAGAAAAAACGTGTACAAACTTTTGTCAGCCAGACACACAGACAGGTTGAATTGATATAAGCTTTTTTTAAAAATAGCTATTGTTCTATGGCTAGCATTAATAATAGGAAAGTATGAGAGAAAGATAGAGAGAAAGTTAGAGAGAAAGAGAGTTAGAGAGAGAGAAAGAAAGTTAGAAAGAGAGAAAGAGAGTTAAAGAGAAAGAGAGAAAGTTAAATAGAAAGAAAGAAATAGAGCCTTGCCTCATTCCTGTTCATAATTCAATGCATCATTAGCTGTCTACCACAGTATCACAGTATTAAGATTATCTGATTAGATATTTTAATTGTAATTCATGCATTGAATAAAGGAAGATATGTCGCATACAAGTTCAAGATTTATACAAATATTGATTTTAATGAGTTAATTATATGAACTCTGACTTTTTATAGAGGGAGA
>JADKLZ010079391.1:2614599-2639939 GCA_021533235.1 Biomphalaria straminea
GGTCAGTTGCAGATATGCCTTCTTCTTCTCTCAGCTTTTTTGTTGGTTCGGCGCTCTCTCGCCTTGACCACTCCTCTAGCCTTAAATCTTGAGACTCCGAGCCTCACAGCTTCTGGCCATGAGAAGCGATCGAGAGCTAGTGGCTTCCCAGAAGTGAATATTGATTTCGCATTCGCGGTGGGAAGCGTGGTCGAGAGGCTAAGTGCGGCTTAAACTTCGCTTGCCTTGGCTATTTAGAAGGGGCTCGAGGTTCGACACCCGACTCGGACAGAGTTGTGTTTATTGAGCGCCCAATAGGCAGCACGGGAAACCAACTCCTAGATACCCCCTCCCCCCCCACAAATGATATTGGACCAAAGCGCTCTGAGCATAAGCTATAATAATAATTCATTGAATGAGCTCTTGATGTTGTCTTTATAGCGCTTTGTTTGACCTCCCTGGGAGCGCTTTCTTGCACACAACTCCACGTACAGAAGTCGCCTGGGAAGGTAATTGTCTGGCATACGGACTACATGCCCCGCCCATAAAATTTGAGACCTTTTTAGTTTCCCATTTATATTGTACATGTTGGATAGCTTTAACACGATACATGTAACATTTATGTGTCTGGTATGTGGTCGGACCAGCGCATCATATGGATATTCTTTAGATATAGTTTGAGAGAGGAGTATTTTTGTGTGGCGGGAATATAAGGTCCAGAACTCTGATTTATATAATAGTTACAGTAGATGTGCATGAGTAAGTTTTAACATAATGAGTATTGTGATTTATTGATAGTCAAATATGAACAATGTCTTTGATAATGTTAAAGATTCTGGTTTCTCTGAGGTTACTCATTTAACAGTGTAAAGTTGTTACAGTTGTAAAGTTATATTAGTTCACTTTCCCCGCTTCAATTGATGCACCGATCAACAGTGTCCCGCTGTGTAACGTCCAAAAAAATTGTTAAGATGAATAGAGATTGTAACATGACACCTGCATGGTAATTTTACATGCATTCTGGACTATCGTCACCAATAGTTTCGAAAAAATATATATCTATGTGTTGTGATGTTATCGTTGGCTTGTCTTCAGGCCGCACTGGAGTCAACTGTAAATTACTCTGCAGGCGTTTGCATGTTATTGTCCGGGTGTATTTCGATGCAGTTAACTAGCCAATACTGACACGAAAACAAGTAAACACATCTATTTTCCAAACCAGAACAGACTTGAGGAATGCCGTTGAGTAAAATGAATGTAATCCTATACTCTTAAGCGAGCAATTCTTGTATATATATATATATATTTATTTATTTATTTATTTATAAATTTTATTTCGAAAACGGCTCTAACGATTTTCTTTAAAATTTCAAGGTATGTGCGTATTAGTGAGAAAAAAAATCTGAACTCATTGGCCACATCGGGAAAACTCGAGTTCGACCGTTATTTCGATATGAAAATGTCTCAATTTTATTTAGGTCAGAATAATTTATGAATGAAATGGAAAATTTATGAATGAAAGTTTTCCATGACGTAAACGGGAAAAACGATGCTTACGTCACTAGGCTTACAATGCAAACAAGAACGAGTTTTAAAGTATCAATGGACCTAATTAAACATTTGCGCACCATCTTATTGAAGATTGATTTATTATAGAACTATGGAAGGAAAGGAATGAAATTAAATGTACCGATGTATGATTAGTTATTGCGTTTTAAGTGCTTAATAAATTGTTTACACTTTAATTGCGTAGAGCGGTGTAGATTCCTCATTAATCTTCGGATTTGATGTCAAGCCTTATTATAATTATAATTTTGTTGGTAAAATTATGACCATGTGTTCATGCTTCAGTGTCTAATGTCCCGTACCAAAACAAAGGAAATGGTGATTACACAGCTGCTCTACTGCTCCTTACTTTCTCACACTGAACAAGATATCTAAACCGTTAGGGCGTGGTGACGAAAGGCCCAGGAGATATATGAATGGAGGGATGTGTAAGAGCAGGCCATATCTTTCCATGGGCTGTAGCACCAGTAGCAGTTGTATATAACCTTTCTTAGTATAAATTATTTAACCGAGCAAGGCTCGGTCACCTGATATTATTTATTAATGAAATAGGCCACAGTCAAATGTCGAATAACTACTACTATGATAAACTATGTCTACACCCTACGAGATCCTAGCGCTAACTCATTTTCTAAGTCTCTACCGCAACATATCCCAAACGTCACTAGTCCCGTTCACTATGCGTCTTCTATGGTGCGTCGCTAACTAACTATAATTATGAATTGAGTACATTACAGTGTGCAAACTAAAAAAAAAACAACTGCATTATAAGTGCTAATAGATTGTAAGTAGTTGGCTTTGAGCTCATATAATCGCAAATATTTTCTACTCATGTTTTCTACTAGCGATTTATTAATATGTTCCATAAATATTCAATAATTCGTTATGTTTCTTTTGAATTCCCAAGGCAGTGTGTCACCGTGAACACAGCCTACGGACAACACTGTGTAGGAGAAAAGGGGGATGTGCGACCTTGTTCTGTCTGTAAAGGTATCAGATGTCCCTGCATACACACGTAATATATTATAGATATCGATACATAGATAGATAGATAACAAGATAGACAGACAGATAGATAAACAGACTAACAGACATATCAAAAGATAGATAGATAGATAGATAGATAGATAGATAGATAGATAGATAGATAGATAGTATTACCGATACTTTTGTCTATGCAAACACCGCGACAAGCGGCTCAAATATTTTATTATTATTATTATTATTATTATTATTATTATTATTATAGCTTTTATATAGCGTTACTGTCATGCTTATAGCATGATCAGAGCGCTTTTAGTGAAAATATAGCATTTATAACTTTTTCCTAAATGAGATCGTATAGTTCCGAAAACGTTACGGTCCTTACATCGTTTTATCAAGTACTTTAAGAATTTATAAATAGTATATAGCCACCTTTTTTATTGTACCCCCCCTCCTTTTTAATGAATCTACCAACAAAGGGTATGTAAAAGAAACCAACAATTTAGAAAACCATGGTTATGTTTTTGAAAAGGTATTTAGAAAAAAAATATTATGTTTTAATGGGTTTTCAAAATTATTTTTCTGTCTGATACAGGTACATTTTGATTGAGCGCTAAGCGTCACTATTACAGATAGGTTGTTTTCATTATATGCCTCAAACAAAGTCGCAATGTTCACCTGTCTAATTCACGGCGGCTTGTGAAAAAGTAGTACAAAATGTTAAGATGATCAAAAGTGGTACAGCCTAGCCTAACGAATGAGACCTTCCCCCGCCTATCTACTGCCACTACCTCCCGTCCCCCCACTTTATGGATGCCTCTAAATCAGGGGTGGGCAACTTTTTTCAACCGAGGGCCGCATTAACAAAATTTGGGGGCTGGGCGGGCCGCATGCCGTACTTAATATGAAGTATATGATGAATATAACTGTTTACTATCCTGCATAAGTTCCGAAACCATGGAACTAGCTTACTAGTTGTGTTTCTTGTGACTACTGCGAAATTACCTTCAATGAGCATCGACCTATTCTAACACTTGATAATTTTAAAAAACAAAAAGAAAAGAATGTGGTTCCATAAAGTGTAAATACACAGCTACTGGCACCCATGAGGCTCCCGCGAAGGAACTGACTTCAGCCTCTCTATCAGATCATAATTTGCTTGAAGGTATGTCATCTGGAGCTATATCAGCTTCTACATTAAATGGTGAGCTGAGGGTACTGAAAACTAGTTTGAAGTTCTTGACTTCTTAAAATTTCATTTAAAATTCAACAATCAATGAATCCAAATAAGTCAAATAAGTCTTGTACTTTTCAGCTATTTCATTAGAAATTGTTTTTTTTTTTTCACCTTTCAGCTACGGTAAAATTATAAAGCTTTAATTTCATTTGCTAGTGAAGTAAAATTTGCCATTATGATTTCTTAAAACACTATGAATTAAATGTAGCTATGTGTAAACTTTACAGTTACTAGTTTATGGTTGGGATATTTTCTCTGTTTTATTAAAAAGGTTGTTTTTCTCAGTCAAAGCTCCCATCAGTTGTTACCATTGATATCTTCTACAGGCCAACTCAACTCTTTCAACAAGTTCTTCTTAATATTGAATAAATACTTGTCTGGGCTTGTGTCTTTTACTGAATTCATCGAAATATTGCTAATAAATATAATCTTCGTTTACTTTACACTTTTTAGAAGGACGTTTAGAGACAATGTTTCTTTAGCCTCTTCATTATAAGTGATAAGAATCAAAAGTTTCAATCATTTATATAGATATTTACATTATTTACTTTTAATATATTTGCATTTAAATATGTGTAATGTGTGGGCACACTTGATTTATTTAGGTTTCCGCGGGCCGCATAAAACACTTCGGCGGGCCGCATGTGGCCCGCGGGACGTAATTTGCCCACCCCTGCTCTAAATGAGTGTTCGAATTTTTTTTTTCAATTTTATCTTAAATTAAATGTCTGAACGTACCAATTTACATATAGAACAAACAGAACACTAAAGAAATTCTTCGAATTAGTAGTCTTTATCCGATCGTTCATTTTCGTAATTATAAAAAAAATCCCAAAATGACTTCGGGTATATAACCTTTCTTATGAAATTATTTAACCGAGCAAGGCTCAGCCAACTGATATTATTAAATATTAAGCCAATATCTCATTTCATGTCGAATGTCAAAATGCAAGGGGCTCCTAAAAAATTTAATTTCTGCGGGCCCTCAAATAATGGCCAATTCTTTACTACGCTACCGCGGTGCCCCACCAAATGTGGGTAATGGGAGATCTTTATCACCCACCCTGTACATTGAGGTTAAAAAACAACAACACGGATTGTTATTTATTATACTACACTAACTGTAAAAGGTTACACAATTTATGTGACCAGAAAACTCTGGTGGTGCATGTACCTCCTACCACTGGGGAGAAGCCTGTCAGAAAGATTGCTACAATTGCCAAGATCCATGCTCAAAGCACGATGGGATTTGCTCAGGCTGTAAGGCTGGTTATAAAAATTTCCTCAACGCCTGCAATGAAGGTATGTTTATGTATAATTAAACAGTTCATCAACTATACCAAAAAAAAAAAACGCGGGAAACGCTTTGGAGACAAGCCCTGGGGAAAACTCAGGACCCTTTAGAATATTGCGGCGCTGATGATCCCAAACCGTATGGTGTTTCCGCTCCTTTAGTCACATCAGTTGCAATATTTTCTTGGTGACCAAATCAAATCAAGACCAAAATGGAAAGGAAAGATAGTGAAAGATGAACGTTGAAGGATTAGTTGTGAGCGCCTATGATTCAATTCAATTGGCCTCCTTTAGTCAAAGAACGACAATGGTTGATCTCGAAAAACTTTTTCATAAATCTGTGGAATCCTATTTTGGAGAGACACTTCCGTCCACAGATATTACAGGTCAAGGTGGCTTTCGCTTGGTGGTAGATGAGCTGGCTATTTTCTTCAAGAGCCGAGGCCCATGTTTTCTCTCTGTCCATAGCTTTCTGGGTCGTCCTCTCTCTCCAACTAGTGCTGTCTAAAATTAGATTTCATCAAATCGTCCTTCTATTAGGTCTTGTAAGACTTCCACTACTTCCGCTATACATATATAAAATAATCCAAAGGAAAAAACCTGTTCGACTTTTATATTTCATGCATCATGTAGAAGATAATGCAAGACATTTATCCCTTTTGTTTTTACAAGCCAACCCTAGTCATTACGATGGAAGTAGGCCAAAAAGTATAGTAAACTGCTTCACAGTTTGCGCTTATTGTCATTTATGTAGTGAATTTACTAATGCCCCTAGGTTATTTTAATTTTTTTTTTGGTAGGGTCCAGTGTCTTGTGCAGGCCTCTTGATGGCGAATGCTGTTTTAAAATACATAGTCAATATTCACTGCAGTGGCGTAGCTAGGGTGGGGGAGGAGGGGGATATTTAAAAAATCCCCCGGGCACCCACTTGAGGGGGCCCCAAATGAGTGGGTTTTTTTTTACATTAAACTAAATATTACGCAAAATGCAGGGGCCCCCTTAAAGGTCAACCCCCCGGGCCCCAAAACGATGAAAAATTCCTAGCTACTCCCCTGATTCTCTGTTGACTTTCCATAAGGGGAAATGTCACTTGTCCTAACGTTCAGCTTCCAGAACATATTTTCTCGTTTATCAGTTGTGTTTGGTTCTGAGCTCATCTCGAATTCTTTCATTGTAGGACAGCGTCGCTCAAAAATGTCCAGACGGAGGAAAGGGTGTAGGTGTGTGTGTGTGTGTGTGTGTTACTATGGTGATGGTGGTAAGAGGTTAGCAATTAGCTGTGAATGATGCAACATAGGTGGCATTGTCGTCACTTGGTCTAAATAAGGGAAGACTACTCCTGAACGTGAAACCTAAACGGTTATATTATTGTAGTGGGTTAGTTTTGTTAAAAAAATATTTTTACTAAAGTTTTACTCGCCGATCGGCGCATCAGGCGGCAAGCTGTCTCCACAAAGATCTGTCAATGGCAATGTATGAAGCCTTATGTCTAGCACATACATGTTTTTATCACAAGTTGGTTTCGTCTAGATTATAAATAGAATTCCATCTAGTTTCGTTCACAAAAAAGTGCTTCAGGTTATTTGAAGTTTTATTAGTTGAAATATATAACGCCTACAACAGTTTAGTTTCTACCAGCGAATTGGTGCTATAAGTCAACGACCGGTCGATTTCTCTTTCAAAAGACTAAAAAAAAAAAGTTTCATTGTAATTATAAGATAAGATAAGATAATTGTTATTGGTCCAATCGAATGAAAATTCTGTTTGACTACAACTGACCGCCTCTGCGTAACTACTGTATCAATAACAATATCGCTGCAAATACGATCAACATTCACTCACCAAACACATACACACTCACAACCAGAGCTTTATGAATTATATATACTGTGTACTTCTGGGTGACGGTAGATGACCTTGCATTATAAACAATGTTTGAAAGCAGTGGCGTAGCTAGGGTGGGGGAAGGAGGGGGACAATTAGAAAATCCCCCCTGCCCCCACTTGAGTGGGGACCCAATGAATGTTTTTTTTTACATTAAAAAATAACTATTACTCAAATTGTAGGGGCCCCAAAGAGGTCAAGACCCCCTGGGCCCCCAAACGATGGAAAATTCCTAGCTACGCCACTGTTTAAAGGATAAAATATTCTAAGTAATAGGACTTTTTAAAATGCATAACTTTTTACGATAGGAACTGACAACTACATCGACTCAATAATTTTAAAACACTTCTTAGAATTTCGTATGTAATAACGTTAAAATTCTTTGTATGTATATATTTGTTTTATTGGACGGATCATTTTATCTCATTAATTCGATTATTATATTTAATGTTGATTACAAATAGTATGCAGTACACACCTATATGTATATGCTGCGCTACACCCTTGTAATACAACTCTGTTTGCTACTACAGCCTGTGGTTGGAATGAATATGGTGAGAATTGCAAGTTCAGCTGTATGGAGAAGTGTGGGGCAGATTGTGGAGAGCGCACGTTCGGAACCTGTTTAGGTAAAACCAATAGAACCTACTATTTATAGAACGGTGTTCCATATAATAGGCTCTTTGGCTCAATTTTTAAAGCTTTTGTTATGCGATTTTGTTCCATACATAAAAATAACATTCTTTGGTATTATTGAACCGGGGACTAATAAAAGAAACTATAGCTTTTAATGAGTTTTATATTGCGCAACGTTCATGACTATAGCATGATCAGACGCTATGGTCCAATATCTTTTGTGGACCAGTGGAAGGAAGAGTTCTATGGGAGAAGGTTTTCCGTGCTGCAATTAGGCGCTCAGTAAACGTAAACCCTGCTGTCAAGCGTGTCTAGCGTTTCGACCAGGCTTCCATTTATTACTCAATAAACGTATCTCCACTGTAACAATAAATATCATCATTATCATCATCTGTCACTTGACTTTCGTCGTAGGGGGTCTGCAACAGATTTGACTTACCAAATCCCTCCACTTTCACTTTTCCTGATCAGTTTCTGTTCTAAGCAGGATATCAAGAGACAGGTCCATTTTTTTATGTTATCCAGCCAACATTTCTTTAGGCAACTCTTTTCGTGCTTCCTTCTCGGTACCTTGAAGAATGACTTTTGATAATGAGTCATGTCTTACAATATAAACAAACCTTCTAAGCGTTCATCTATGGGTGTGAAGCGTGGTCGAGAGGCTAAGTGCGCTTGAACTTGGCTTGGCTTGGCTAACTACAAGCGGGCTCGATGTTCGACACCCGACTCGGGCAAAGTTGTGTTCACTGAGCTCCTAAAGGCAGCACGGAAAACCAACTCCTAGATACCCCCTCCCCCCCCCCCCACTGGTCCACAAATGAGATTGGACCAAAGCGCTCTGAGCATGCTATAAGCATAAAAGTAGCATTAGTATTAAAGAAAGGTTGATAACTGTTTTGTTATTATCTATTTTCTTTTCAGCCTCCTTTAGTGCCTTGTATATTCTGCTGTTTTTATTTCTATTACTTCCTTTATTCACAATGCTTCACGCCTTGTAAGTATCGTTTTCTTACACAACTTAAGAAACTTGATAAAAGTTATTTTAGTAGGCAAGACAATTAGGCACCTAGTAAAACTCCCTAACCATTTGTTGTAAACGTAAAGTGTCCCCTTCAGACCTTGCGATATATGAATTACATAACGATAGCGTCATCTGTTTATTTGACCCACGGTTAACGAGGGTGCTATGTGGCCAGCACAACGCCCAACCTCCTTCACTTTCCCCAACTAAATTCAGGTACCCATTAAAGTTGGGTTGACTCTGGGGACAAAAAATCTCGAGATTCAAAATCCTAGTCTTCAACAGGATTCGAACACAGGAACTCAGGTTCGGAAGCCATATGCTTCACCATTCGACCACCGCACGACCCATTTGTACAAAAGCAAAAACAAAATGTTGTAAAATGTTTTGTCAAACATTGCATACAACGACGCTACAATAATGCAATATTTCGTATAGAATCAAATGACGCATCGCCCTCAAGGGCGCCGTGTGGCCAGGGTGGCTTTCTTTGTCCTCATCTCTCTCCACATAGTGCCCCTTGTGTGCCAGTCACATGATGAGGGTAGTGGATGACCTTATGGGTTCGTTCGTCCTCCAAACAGCAAGGAAGTACATAAGCAAAAGTAGGGGCGTTGCCTGATTTTTAAAAATATATATTGGTTTCGGGGGGGTGGGGTCTTGAGCATGCAAGTATCTCAGCATCTTGTTCTGTAATTGTCTAGTAGTTTATAACAATGTATTCACTAAGTCACTTTATGTTTTAGTAAATAAGGAAGTTATTAGGGGGGGCCGAGTGGTTAAGTGCTTGGCTTCTGAACCTTGTGTCCTGGGTTCGAATCTCGGTGAAGACTGGGAATTGAAATCTGACTTTAGTTTGAGAAAGTAAAGGCGGTTGGTCGTTGTGCTGGCCATGTGACAGCCTGCTCTTTAACCGAACAGATAGCCTTAACATCATCTGCTCCATAGATCGCAAGGTCTGAAAGGGGAAACTTTACTTACTTTACTAAGCAACTAACTAACTACTGACTATTTGACTAACTAACTGACGGACTAACAGACTGACTAGCAAGTAACTAATAGTAACTAAATATATTTATACTACTTTAAAAACTAGAAAACCAATGAAGTAATTAAAACAATATATTCTATATACATCTACTTTTTTTATAATTTATTATATGAATAAATAACTACTCAGCTGAGTAAGCAACTATCTAACTAGCCAGTGGCTAGCTAAGAGGGGGAAAGGGAGGGGGAGCTTTTGAAAATTCCTCCAGGCCCCTACTTAGGGGGGCCCCCAAACGTGTGTTCGAAATTTGTTTGTAAATACATAAATTAATATATTTAATTGGCAAATAGTGTCAAAAGGTGTCTTTTTTTTTCAACATTTATGGATTAAATTTATAACAAAGTCTAAATCTAGATCTAATCTATCAGTACGTTGACTTTGTTGACATTTTAAAAATATTTTTCCGACAGAGAAAAGTTAAAGTTAGTTTGTAATTTTAAAATGCAACTTTTAAAAAGATTTGTTGCCGATTTATTAGTCGTAAGGATAAACTATATATACCGTACCACATCACGCTAACCGGTTAATCCGTCTCTACCACTCTAACAATAAAAAGACAGTATGTCCGCCTTAACGCCGTGGGCCTTCCTTATTTTTTGTTACAAAACATATAACATTGCATATCCATTGTTGGCTTACTATTGGCCTCGCTAAGTGCTATATATATACTGTCTGTGGCAATCCAATAGTTATTCTTAATAATGCTAGAATTGTCCATTATTCGGGTTGACCAGGGTGGGGCTACAAAACAGCGTGACGCATTTATTAAACCTATGATAACGCAGCTGAGTGGCCGTCTGTCTGGCCTGCGGATACATCTGTTAGGCATAAATCCAAAAGCAATATTTCTGAACTGTGATAATCACCCTCTCAACCTGGCAGCTTTTTATTCTGCTGAGATAGATCCAACAATTGTCACCTTTTTTTGAAACTGTACATTTATTAGTTCAATTCTTTTTCCCAAATTAACCCCAGAGATCCTTCCTTTTGAAGTTATTATCACATCCTTCCTTTTAAAGTTCTTAAGACTGATATCTACTAGGAACTTTAACAATTCGACCACTTCTGTTGTTTTTTTTTTTACTGGCACAACAGGTTCTCTAGACGTTGGTCTATAACTGTCTGTTTCGTTTGTTCTAACAGTTTACTGTTCGTTGCCTTCATCGGTATCATAGTACCCAGAGATATCTTCATCGAAACTCTTGTTCAAAAAGCTTTGATTTCTTCTGTTTGTTTTCCCATCGTTTGTTCATGATGGGCGAGGAAACGTTTGTTTTAATGACAACTGGTTTCTGCCATTTTTTGTCCTAGACGAACTCTCACTTTTTCTCCGACGTATTCCACTTTGCTTTTCATCTGTCGTTCGTTGAGTAATGTCTCTGCAATCAAGTCACCGATGGTTTCAATAGTTTGGGATCGGTTGGAATGACGTCCCTGAGTCTTCTACTCATCAGCAGTTGTGATGCTTATCGGAGTATTTCTATACTCGAGAATAGCAAGATATGGATCCTTCCCACGTTACTGTACCCTGAATCCCTTTGCTTTCGCACAAAACATAAACAATAAATAAATTGAAACCCATTCATGCTTTCTGCAAAACGCCGAGAGACGGACGAAACTGATCAACGAAAAAGCAAAAGAAGGTAGTGAATATTATGGATTCCCTTTAATCGAAACAATCAGAAAAAACAAAATACTTTATTGGAATTTGAGTTCTAATGTAGGACTGTCAATGGAACTAAAATCCAAACGTGTTGCGACAGAAGTGCTGGACAGATTTCATATGGGGATGAAGGACAGATTACAAAGGCTGGAAAAAATGGATAAATTTGGGTTTCTTCTTGAACCAAGACACCTGTTGGATGATGACACGCTTATGACAAACTGTGTTACTTTTTCCTGTTTGTATGATGAAATAAATGGCAAATCGCTTGTTCAATGATGTCATTGATGTACGAGCAGTTTTCATCAACAAACCAGTAATACAATCCACAATAGACATATTGTGGAAACAGGCTTCATATGGTAATTACGTGTGCTCAAACCTTGCAACCTCCTCCGAATACCACTAACTCAGGCCACTTCCATTGCGTCATTCTCAAAGCTCAAGTTCATCAAAAACTATCCCAGGAGTACAATAACTCAAGATGTGCATTATTTAGCTAATCAACAACGGTATTATTCATTAATATAGTCTTAATGATTTTTTTTTAAATTTTAGTAATATACTGAACTAATTTGATCTTGGGCTTATATACTTTTTGCGTACATTATGTCATGCCATATGTCGAATGTCAAAATGCAAGGGGCCCCCAAAGAGGTCGATCCCCCCCGGGCTCCCAAATCCCTAGCTACGCCCCTGTAACTAGCTAATAGTAATAGTATATTGTTGTAAGCAGGATAAGGGGAAGAACTTCGTCCTTAAAACTATATCTACCAGTAAATTACAAAGATTATTTCCCATATTCAGTACCTAAAAAAAATAATTACAAATAATCAATTGATTAGTTGAGTATTTTTAGCGGCCCCCGTAAGGGGAAAAAGCCGCTATTAGGTTTGTGCAAAATGTCCGTCTGTCCGTCTGTCCATCTGTCCGTCTGTCACACTCAGGGCGCCAAAACTAGAAGAGATACGAAAAATATTTTTTCACCATTAAATGCGGCTTGAAACGTTTAGGTGCAACGGCTACTTTTAGTTTTCTAAAAGCAAACCGTTTAATTCATAAAAATTATTATGCAAGCGATTTTTTAATAATAAAACACCAATTGTGAAGCAATTAGGTAAATGTAAGGGAGGAAATGTTACTAGAAAAAATGCTCTTGGCATGTAGATATAACGCACATTTTTTAAAATGACTTTCTGTCTGTCTGTCCGTCTGTCCGTCTGTCAGACTCAGAGCGCCAAAACTAGAAGAGATACGAAAAATATTATTTCACCATTAAATGCGGCTTGAAAAGTTTAGGTGCAACGGCTACTTTTAGTTTTCTAAAAGCAAATCGTTTAATTTATAAAATTAATTATGTAAGCGATTTTTTAATAATAAAACACCAATTCTAAAACAATTACGTAAATGTAAGGGAGGAAATGTTACTATAAGAAATGCTTCTGGCATGTAGTATTCATGCACATTTTTTTAAAATGAACTTTTAGCAGCGACTTTCGTGTACTAGCGTAAAGCCCGGAAATGACATGATTCTAAACTAATTTCTTAAATTTTTAAAAAAATCAGATTTTTAAAAAAAAAAATTGTTTAGTGCCCCCATTAGAATGAAACAAGCATATTTTTGTGCGTTTTGTCTGTTGGTTGGTCTGTCCGTCACGGTTAGAAAAAAACACTAAAGGCTTTTGAAAATATGATTTAACCTTTACTGTTCTTTCAGAAATATTGCGATAGTTTAAGGATGGGAGCATACAGGAATTGAGCCAGGGACTAAGAAGGAACATCCGAAACATCTTGCGAATAGGCGGATCTTACAGGGATCCGACTCCGACGGGGGCCGCCTCTGAGTCACACAAACTCTCTTTGTAATCTTGTTACTTATTGATTCATAGTTCGTTATATAATTCGTCCATCGCGAGTCAGGGGTGAAGGCTTTGCACTGGGTTTTGTGCTATTGAGACATATGTGAATGTATGTGTATTAACTGGTCCATTAAAGTATACCAATTACATTTTGTTTTTGAAACAGAACAAAACACAAAGAGACAGTGATAGTGGGCGAACAGTCCGCCCCCGCTAAGTTCTCTAGTACAACATCTGGGACAGCTACAACTTTGACTGGTTTAAGCAAGCCCAGCTCAACCAAAACCGACCCAGCTCAGCCAAGTGAAAAGAAACCCAACAAACCCGAATCGACTAAAGCCGAACCCCAAAAACGCAAATCCAGAAAAACGGAACCAAACCGGCCCAACTAACTCAACCCCCAACAAAATCAACCCCCCTTTGACGTCAATTCAGATCTCAAGCAACGTAAGTACAAAAGTTGCCATTAAATAATACGAAACGTTCTTATAATATAAGTAGCAAGGATCAGAGGTGGAGGGAAAGGGAGGGGCAGAAAGGGCACGATGCCCCAGCACCATTCTCAATGTGAGCGACAAGCAGATAGACGCTAAAATAATAAATATTATTGTAGAATGAAGATATTTAATAAGAAAGTACATTCAAAGTTTATTTGTGTTTTTATGTGATGTTCATGAGAATGGAAGTGGGAGGTCGCACCTTTTTGATTGCTAACTACGCCTCTGTCATGGAATAACCCTTTAACTCCATGACCCTTAGCCAGTTGCTAAACTGGTTTCCTCAAACTGTGATGGATTCGTTGTTTTTTTTTTTTGTTGTTTTTTTTTTTTTGGGTGTATGGGGTATCTAGGAGGGGTAGAACCTCTAGTGGAAAGGCAGTCATACCCTCTTTTTGGGGGTGGGTTGGCCCACTCTAGGTCCCCACTTGGTACCCAACTCTCACCTGTGTCTCACAGAACCTGTAGCATGCGCAGCGGCCACACCCCGGAAACAGTAGGACAACATAACTGTTGAAAATGCATTTAGTTCATATTGCAGTCGAATTTAGACTAATTAAAGTGGCACTTTGACCAATGGCGTAGCTAGGATTGGGGAGGAGGTGGGAGAATTTGAAAACTCCCTTGCGACATCTCTAATGTGCGCCCAGATAGGCGCCCAAAATAGTACACATTATTATAGATATTTAATTAGCTCAGTTTATTTGTGTTATATTATTATTAATTTTTATCTAAACTTATATTTCTATGTGATGCTCATGAAAATGAAGGTTGAGGGGGGGGGGCGCCAGTAAATTTCCTTGCCCCGGGCTCACTTTTTGTTTCCGTGATCTAAAACCAAGACCAACTAGCATAAAGGCGGTTGGCTGAATTGGATAATTAACTTAGGTCGATCAACCCCATTTAAAAAACAAAAGGTTGCAAACTGTTTGGTCTAAGACAGTGTAGTATATTTTGATGTCGAATTGTCAACAACTTTTCTTTTCGTTTGCAAGATCTAAACCGGACGAACTGACGGATGGACTGACGGACGGACGTTTTGAAATGTTTCAGATGTTCCTTCAGAGTTGAAGTTCCTAATCCTAACTTCACGCAGTATTACGAGAGGGTGGCAGCTAAAGATCTAAACCGGACGGACTAACGGACGGACGTTTTGACATGTTTCAGATGTTCCTTCAGAGTTGAAGTTCCTAATCCTTACTTCCCGCAGTATTACGTGGCAGTTGAATTAGTGAAAAACCTGTGGGCAATCAAGATGACCTAGCGACAGTCCAGCGCGCATACCGTACAACCAGGGATCAGTTCAACGTCCGTTCTCTTGACTATTTCTTACATTTGAGTATCGGACACTTTCTTACTATTCTAAATGTATCTTTTATTAACAGTTTCTTTTAGGTTAAAAATTGTATTAGAAATGATAGGTAGGGTCGTAGCAAAAGAATGGTAAGCTCTCGGCATCCGAACCGGAGGCCGGGATTCGAATCCAAGTGAAGACTGAGATTTTTATTTTCGGAATCCTTTAGCTCCTCTGAGTCCACCCAGCTCTGATAAGTACCTGACATTAGATAAGGAAAAATAAAGGCGGTTTGTCGTTGTGCTGGCCACATGACACCCTCGTTAACCGTAGGCCACAGAAACAGACGACCTTTACATCACCTGCCTAAGGTCTGAAAGGGTTAATTTACATTCTTTAAATGTCGGGAAAATGAATCCTATACTCTTAAGCGAGCAATTCTTGTATATATATATATATATATATATATATATATATATATATATTTCTTCTATTTCGAAAACGGCTCTAACGATTTTCTTTAAAATTCCAACGTATCTAAATGTTAGTGAGAAAAAAATTCTCAACTCATTGGCCACATCGGGAAAACTCGAGTTTGACCGTTATATCGGTTTGAAAAATGTCTCATTATCGAACAATTTATTTTGGTTTGAAGGTTTTATGAATGACATTGAAAATTTATGAATGAAATTTTTTTCCCACGACGTCAAAGGGAAAAAACTTGACACCTCCTACGTCACTAGGCTCACAGCAAGAAATGAAAAAAAAAAAAAGTACACCTCCTACGTCACTGGCTTACAGCCTTTCACTAAAGCATTTCTTTGCAACAAGTTTTATCGTGTTTGAATGAATGAATAGACAACTTTTGCGCACCGTAGTTGAAGGTTTAAAACAGTGAACATCAATCAAGCACGTGGTTATCTGAAGACGCTCAAGTGTTTCCAAGTGTTTCTACAAATTAATCGCTTGATCCCTTTATTATAAGGCACGTTAAAATAAGAATTTGATTAATTGTATATTTTTAATTAGCTATAATGTAGGCCGAAAAGAAAGATATGGACGCCGAATCTGGAATCTGGATGTCTGCCTGGTCGAGCGGTTTGCACGCTGGACTGTCGTTTGGATTTATCGATGGTCCCGGGTTCAAACCCTGCCCGCTCCCATCCCCCGTCGTCCTGCGGGAGGTTTGGACTAGGAAGTAACTATCTTCAACTCTGAAGGAACATCCGAAACATGTAGGCCTAAAAGAACAAACAAACAATCTACGTCTAGATCTAGGTCTTGATTCTAGACTTACAACTAGATTCTCAGTTCTCCGTCGAAAAAACCGCCATGTTGCTCGCCGTTATTCTTCCCTAATAGCAGGAGGTTTGCGGCGTTGAAGAGATCTAATAATAATCTAATAGGTTTTCTGTTGTAATTTCTAGAAGAAAACAAATAGATCTAGACGTCTACGTCTGAGCTATAGGATTTCAGCCAGATTTCAATCGCTTTTTTTCCTAGACTAGATCTAGATGTAACAGCATTGCCAATTCCACTCTAAATTTATAGAAGACAAATATTATTATAATTTTGTTCGATCTAAATCTTTGTTTTTTTTAGAAGGTCTTTTATATAGATTCAGTTAGACAAACATTATTTATATAAACATAATAATTTTATTATTATTATGTTAGAAAAGAACGAGTATTCTTTCTCTGGCGCAGCCAGGGTCGAGTTTCGTTAAAGGGAGACAAAATTCATCGTATTCCCTTTATCAGTTTCCACTGAGGAATTTTCTGGTGATGTGGCAGGTCTGCAGCAGTACCGCCCTCTGACAGGCAACGAGAGTGGACATAACGTTATTATTCGTAATTTTAATGTTCAGTAGTATAATATAGTATACCAATTGTATTGTTTTAAAATAAAAAAAAAACAATTTAAACTATTGCTACTAGGAAGATGCCGCGGCCAAGAAAACGCCAGTTATTCAACTTCAACCAAGATTCAAGAGAAGGAAACGATGACGCTGATCCAGCTAAAGTCCCTCGCCTTTCTTTGATTTTAAATGAACTGGATTCAACTTTAATAAATTGCCTGTCTTCAGTCACTCACCAGCCTTCAACTTCGATAAATTGCCCGTCCTCAGTCACTCACCATTCTTCAACTTCGATAAATTGCCAGTCTTCAGTCACTCACCAGCCTTCAACCTCGATAAATTGCCTGTCTCCTGTGACCCATCAGTCTTCAAATACGATAAATCCCAGAGCATCTTCAGCTATAGCAAATGCAATCATTAGTAATATCTTTAAGCTAGAAAATTCTGAGGAGCGTTTAAGGAAACTTGAGGATCTGCGACTTCGAGCTTCACATCGACTCGAAAAGGAAACCAACACACAATATTCTAAGCGGTCAACGAGTTTGCGTACGCTGCAGCCACTTTTGATTTAACTATAAACCTCAGTAAAAAACTTGGGGTTAGGGTGTGGTGACGAAAGGCCTAGAAGATATCTGAATGGAGGGATGTGTAAAAGCAGGCCATATCCTTCCATGGGCTGTAGCACCAGTAGCACCACTGGGATAGATGGATAGCAAAAGCCGGTATGAACTTCTTATAGTCTGACAGTCTGGCTGAGCAGGGCACATATCCCGTAAAATAATCTGAAGAGTTTCTTTAGTGTTCTGTTTGTTCTATATGTAATTGTACATGGCGATTAAATATCAAGTCTCTTAAGTCCTCCTACAGTCTAGACAGCGTAAAACTATCGTAGGCCTACTATTATTGGCTTGTAAGAAAGTCTTTGAAGTTTTCCCCAATAACGTAGAAATTTGCGTCTCTCGATGTTTCGTACTAAAGCCATAATTGAATATACTAATTCCAAAATTAAATGTCTGAACGTACCAATTTACATATAGAACAAACAGAATACTAAAGAAATTTTTCGAATCAGTAGTCTTTATCCAATCGTTCATTTTCGTAATTATAAAAAAAAATCCAAAAATGACTTCGGGTATATAAAATTATTTAACCGAGCAAGGCTCTGCCACCTGATATTTCCCTAATTATAGAAGGAAGAACAAACAAAGCTTACAGCGCTTCCAAGACTCTATATCTGTTGTTGAGGTGTTTGTCACTGAGATTTTTTACTGTTTTTTTTTTATATTATATCGACTCGTTAATTAAATGTTGATTCGACTAACTAAAACTCAGCAGATAAATTAAAAATGTTATAAGGACAGTTTGTCTGGAAACACAAACTCAAAATCAGCCCCCGAAGTGATCCACCCAGGCAGGAAAAAGGAAGGTTTCAATATTTTCAGAAGAATATCTGTATTAAATTTTATCAGAAGTAGTCCGCCCAGGCAGGTTTCAATATTTTCAGAGAGAATATCATGATGACATTATATAAAGGCAAAGAAAAATGGAGAAAGAAGGTTGACAGATTCTTTGTGTTGTCCCAAAAATGGAGCAGGCCAAGGAATAGGTGAAAGAGAATGTGTATTGGCATGTGAACCTGGCCTAACTGATGTCTTATATTGAGTATATAATAGATCAAATTATTTTGTAAAGGTTCAATCTCTTATTCAAGGCCTCAAGAAAAAAACATTAGTTCAAAAAAAAATTCCTTTAGTTTTGTGTTTCGAGGGTATCCGTGTGTTCTGTAGTTAACGCAATAATAGGAGCATCTACTCATTAACTTTTGTTTTAAATTATGCCTAATTTATTTGCTTAATGTATATATTGTTTCTCTTTAAAAAAAAAGTTTACCTCTTTTTTGTAAATGTAATATAGAACAACTTACAGAACTTAGCAAAACAATTATACAAAAAAAAATATTTTTTTTTTATTTAAACTCTAAAACCGTTTGCATAAATGTATAGATAAAAGTTGGTAAATTGTTGTCTCTCTAATTAAAAACAATTACTTTTTAGTTACTATTAATTGTGAATAGTTGTAAAATTGTGTATTTTTTTTGTTGTTGAAAAAAAAAACAGCTTGCATAATTAATTTAAAACTTTACATTTTTCGATTAAAAAAAAAAAGTAGCCTTTGCATCAGTACTTTAAAATATCATGATGTCCGTTTTTTATTTTCTCTTCTGGTTTCTGAAATCTAAACGGGACGGACGGACAGACAGGCTACACAATATTTAAAGCGTCTTTTCTCCTTTTTTTTTTGCGGGGGGGGGGCTGCTAAAAACAGCTTCGTTAAATAAAATAACAATTTATTCAAATATTAGGGAACAGTCCACATCGCTAGATAAAGAAAACAAGCCTTGTCCTAAGCAGTACAGAAGTGGGTCTCTTGTCGTTTATCTTTCGCTGAGCTATTTCCGTTCTAAGTTTTTAAATGCACCGTGACGTCAATAAAGAAATCTCCGATTGATCCATACTTCTGCTCGTCCAATTAATGAGTCACTGCACAGGCTCAAGAGGCTAAATGTCAGTTTTTGAGGTCAGGAATGGCTTCATGATGAATTATTTCAAACTTTGTTTATTATTAGATTGGAACAATATTAATATGGTACTTACTTTGCTTTTTTTTCCCCAGGACAATCTTGTGATAGCTGAAAGAGTAGCTACTAGCCACAAAGGACTTTGACAATAAACTGGAAGATCTCTATAGAAACTTTGTGAGAGATTGTACGTTCAATGATGAAAAAACTCAAACTTGAAACAAATATAACAGTAATTACAGTTTTGACGGGCTGCTATCGACTCACGTCTTATAGAAGAAATATACGCACAGCGAGCCAATTATAAGAGAGAAAGAAAAGAAACTATCACACCTTCAGCTATCCCTTAATCTGTTGGTTCGTTGGGGCACTACGCAAGATCTGTCGACCATCTGTCTCCATTTCTGTCTTGGATATAACTTCTTTTAATTTAATATTAGGCCCGTGCATTCTTTAATGTTGTCCTTCCATCGCTTTCTCTGTCTGCCTTATTTTCCCAATACTGTTCCTGGAGATCATGTAGTTTATTTGTTTGTTATTTTTAAATAGTTAGAACAGGGGTTCTCAACCTGTGGTTCGCGCCCCCTGGGGGTCGATTGACGATTTGCTAGTGGTCGCCAAAGACAATAAAAACAATGGATTGGTTGAGAGGCTAACAGACGCTTGAGCTTGGCTTGGCTACTTAGAATGGGGCTCGAGGTTCAAAACCCGACAGAGTTGTGTTTACTGAGCGCCTAAAGGCTGGACGGAAAACCTACTCCCAGATACCCCCTCCCCCCACTATTCCACAAATGAGATTGGACCAAAGCGCTCTGAGCATGCAATAAGCAAGAAAGCAGCGCTATATAAGGATTATAATAATAATGTAATAATAATATTCTTTTATTGCTGTGTGTCTATGCAAGGGGGGGGGGGGTTGCGGTATAGTGGGGGATTGTAATAAGGGGTTGCCTAGCTTAAAAGGTTGAGAACCGCTGAGTTAGAGGGTCATCGTGGTGGTCTGATTGCTTTAGTAACCATTTCTCTAATCTCTTCGTTTTTAATGTGGTCTTTAAAGCAGTAAGAGAGGAAACACGCATTGTGGAAAAGAGAAAGGGAAGACATAAGAAAAAAAGAGTGTGAAGAGGAAAAAAAGAGAAAAATTAAAGAAAGAGAGAAAGAGGAAGAAAACGTTAGAGAGACGGGGAAATAAAATCAAAATAAATCGTAAAAAATATAAAGCTTTAAAAAATATAGTGAGAGGAAAGAGGCTAGGGGTCAGAAGAAAAAAAAGGAAAAAAATATATCGGACTATATTGACCAACAAAAATGAGAAAAGTGGAAGAAATAGTGAAAGATTAGTGAAATTATTAGAGAGAGGGAAAATAAATGAAAAAAAAATAATTAAAGGTTAGTGTAACTCTTACCATTTTTTAAAATTATCTCAGAAAAGAAAATAATCTTAGGAAAAGAAATAATCATAGGAAAATAAATAATCTTAGGAAAATAAATAATCTTAGGAAAATAAATAATCATAGGAAAATAAATAATCTTAGGAAAATAAATAATCTTAGGAAAATAAATAATCTTAGGAAAATAAATAATCTTAGGAAAAGAAAATTATCTTGATAAAAGAAAAGTCTTAGACTAAGTCATAATAGAGAAAATAAAAAAAAGGCCATTTATTCTCTCGTCATTGTCCTAAGCTTAAATTCTTGTCAACTCAAAATTACTTGTTATTTGAACATATTGCAATCCATATTTTAAACTTGCTATTTATTACAGACTTGTAAATACCAGAAATTATTGCATGATGTATTTGTTGTAAACATTAATTAAACATGTTAATTAAACACTTCATTATATTCAGTGTTGTTAGCATCACTTATTTTAATCTCTAGGCATAGTTGAATTTTTAATTCGGATTGCTAATTTAAAGGTGTCCACCATTTTTAGTTCACTTACTTTTAATAATATTGCGGAACCGGCCTCTTCATCTTTTATATAATAGTATAACACTATAATGCAGCGGTTCTCACCACATTTTGCATTGATCTAAACCTGGGTGCTCTAACGAAGGCATTTAAGTCTGCCCAAAAGCTTTATTCAAAGGAGCCTTCGCTTCATTAAGGACATTTGCTGGCAAAACTACATTACAAATAACTATGTTCTGCCTGTATCAGTTGTGAACCGTATAGAAGCACTAATCACCATTTAACAGATGAGCTGGGTCAGACACTCATCCCGCATGGGAGACGATCGCATGCCAAAGGCGGTCTTCTTTGGCGAACTTAAAGGAAGACGGCATAACTGTGGTTTTCCTCTAGAGCTATCCCCCCCCCAGCAGTGGCGTAGTTGAAGGTAACTTGCAGTGGATGGCCTCAAAAAAAGTCTGTTGGAGAGCTTTCACAAAAGGTGCGGGACACACCTGAGACTGAAAGAAAAGTCATTATTGTTGACATGTGCATAACACGGAAAAGAAACCTTAAATAGACCACCTGCTGATAACGGCTTTGTCTGCACGAGAAGCGGGAAATTATACAGGTCTCAACTGGGTCTACATTGTCGCGTGAATCCTGTATCGCATCCTGTATCTACTGAATCAAAGACATTGCCATTATACATATAGATGTTGATATTATGATATAATTAACCCTATATGGCGAACATTTTGAAATAGATGTTCAAAAAATTTTTTTTTATGATTAATGTCATCCTATGGGGTCTATAAGATACATTGTACCACTTTTTTTGACAATTTAGAGTAATTTAGACTTTACAGCTTTGTAGCAAAGTTGCAACATTACGCACAAGTGGTTAAATTTTTCCATGGTTGCAAAACTGCTACATACCAATAAAAACATTACAAAATATATTTTAAAACATATTTTAAAATGTCTTTTATGGTATTTATTTAAATTCATTTATTTAGTGACAATAAAATCAGCAGAAGTATATACATTTTGTACAAAATAATTAAAAAAAAATTTTTTAAAGACATTCATCTTGTATGTAACATTTATAAAAAGGTATTTGGACATGATATGTTATATATATACATATATATATATATTTAATGGTTGATTTAATATTATTTAAATGTTGCAAGTAATGTACTAAATAAAAAAAATTATTATAATAATTCCAATAATTAATGAAAATAGAATTTCAAAAATATTATTTTACAATTTATAGACAAAAAAATTTTTTTTTAGAAACCAAATAATTATAGTCACAAAACCTAGAATAATGAAATATTAAATTTCTTGGAAAAAATATAACAGTAGCATTCTCTATTTTAATACATACACACACATGTAGAGCTTTAAATGAGATTTCCTTTTAATCTGGTAATTAGCCATGGCCTCGGCTGTTACAAAGTGTTGGATATTGTTTAACATTTCTGTTGATAAATGAAGTCTAGGGATAATAACTGGGATAATAACTAGATGCAGAGTATCAAATGTACTCACCAGAGTTACATAGTTTTAATAATTTTCAGTTATGTCCAAACTTATATTTATTTTATTTAGCTTGATCAATGTATGTATTCAGTGGTGGTCGCGACATAGGGCAATATGAAATTCCAAAATGTGTACCACAGGCCACAATGAATTTGATGAACAGAGTGTATCCATGGCTTCATTATACAGCACAGGCAAGAGTTTTGAGAGACCAGATACTAACCCATTAAAAGCCTGGTAAATGGCATGCGAGATGTAGATCATGCGTCACCGATGAATCTGCCTGCATGAAAAAAATATTTTTTAAAAGCCCCTTAAATAATCAATAGAAGATCTTACTGGCCAGGTTGATTTTGAGTGTTTATGTAAAACAAATCTCTTTTATAAGCATAATTCTGAAGTTTTTCCAGAAATTATTATTCGATCAAGCTCAGACTTCCAGCAGGTTGACAGAGGATATTGATAGGATGGTTCGAACTTGCGCCATCGCAATGGCACTCCGAAGCACATAACATGACCAGGCAGCCAGCATTTTGTTTTTTTGTCCAGGTGTTCTCTCTCCCAAAGATATCTTTTATCCATAGGTAGGTCCTGATGGCTCATCTACATCCGCAAAAGATTCATTTGAAGTTACCTAAAATAAAAAAATAAAAATTTCAATGAATATTCCTTTAATTAATTATTAAAAATATTCATAAATGTTGAAATATGTTGTATATGCATCTATAATTCTTTAGTCAATATTTTATTTTTACCTGAGTGGTCTTAGTAATCCTTAATGTCTGCATCTTTGACGCTACTTGAGAGACTTGAGAGCTCGTTGTCATCTCACGCTCAGGATTCATCTATACAAGATTTATTTGGATTCAGAGAACCTATAGACAATCTTTAGATCTGAAAATTAAAAATATAAAATAGTGATTAGATCTATAAGGCATTGTTATAAAACAAACAACCAAAATGACAAAAGACTGAAAAGATCAGAGGATCTAGAGTCTAGTCTAAGTCTAGTGAAAATGTATGATTTGTTTTTAATTTTTTTTTAGATCTATTCAGATAATCTGAATGTAAAAATGTTAGAACTATACATTTAAACTGTCCATTGAAGTGATTAAACACTATTCTAAATTATTTGACAGCAAATAGTACAATAAAAAAGAGCTAGATCTTTATTTGTAATGTAGCATATTTACAACATACCGTTAAATGCATCGAAAAATTATGGTCTTTATGCGTAATGTAGCATATTTACAACATACCGTTAAATGCGTTAGAAATAACAACGTTGATAATAACAGTAATAATTTTTAGCTTAATTATTAATTTAATATCATTACATTATGAAAATATTTTTTAAATAATGTTTTTAGGTTATAATATTAAATGGTGACGTAATATATCTTACCTCTAGAGGAAATCCAAATTAGCACAATTTAATTCACTTCTGATGCAAAAAAACATGTCATGTTGATTAAAGAAACGGGAAACGGAAGTTGCCTATGGTTTAATTCGCCTAAAAGTTACGAAAACCACCAATTTTATTACAAAAGAGTTCTAAATAAATAATTAATTCGACTTTTTTGGGTTTGTATCAAATATGCTACATTACGCCATATAGGGTTAATAGTGATTGTTGTTATTGTAAAACAATAAAATCATTTAAAAGAGGGGCCTCGAAAGCATGTATTATATTGGGCCCAGCAATGTGTAAGGCCAGCCATACTTTCATATACGTTAGAAGCCCTCCACACCAGCTTAAGGGACTGCGGGCACGACGTGGCCTTTACTGTGCCGATGTGCCTAAACCAAGACCAAACCAAACCAGCTAAGCTCTATTTATTATTTTTTTTTTTTTACATTCTGTCTCTCCGAACAGGAAATGCACCAATCAGTCAACAATTGATTACGAATACACAAATATCGTAGAACCCAGAATCTTCTAAGAGCCCATTTAAAGAGGAAGTCACTCTCTCTTAAACCTAATTATTGCTATATTTTCTTTCGTGTTCATTAACCGCACAATAGATCTAGATCTTTTGGATCATAGCATTAGTAGAATAGTCATTTGGCTTAGACTAGACGTCCATTCAATCTAGGGAGATTTAAATTAGTGGTCTACTTTTACATAGTTATCTAACATAGTTACCTATGCAAGGTCTATCTTTACTCAACGTGAAGTGTAATTTAATATTCGCGTTGTCTCTTTTATTTCTGGTAAAGTATGGTAAGTATTAGCCAAAGGTCTAGAGTTTGACTCTAATTTTTTTAAGACTTACTATGTGTGAAATGAATGTCTACACTTAAATCTTAAACACGTGTCAGTGAAGATTATTTGTATATCAAAAATTATCTCCACGCTATTTCCACCCATTTCACCACCTGTTACCTGTTACCTATTAACTATCGCTTAGTCACTTAGTCTGTGGACCGTTGGGGCACCAAGCAAGACTTTTTTTTTAGACAGTCTTTTTCCATTCCTTTGTATCCTTTGCCCTGT
>JADKLZ010079391.1:2653941-2664946 GCA_021533235.1 Biomphalaria straminea
CTCGACCGAACCCCCCCCCCCCGAGAAGTAATGAAGAAACTTAAGAATTAAGATATGTAATGTAAAGCCGTATTCTGTAATAACTCCCGCAATCCAAACGTTTTTTTTTTTTCTCGGCGGTAACAACTCAATATCCAATATCATGTTTTTCTGCCAGTAGTCTCTCCTTCCTCAAGATGACATCTCTGACGTTTTCCTCTGGATGGTCCAGATGTTTTTTGATTATGTCATCAATGTTATTGCTGAGCTGCTGTTGAGTGGCCACTAAGTTAAGTTGGAAAGACTGCAACACCATAGAAACTGGTTCAAGAACAGATGAATAATTGACGACAATGATAAATAACTCTGGAATCCTCGATACACCATAATGAATCTCCACCCTGGGACGAAAGCCCTCTTCCTACTATAAGGGACCATATTGAAAACATATTGAAAACTTAAAAGAAAATCTGACTACAGACCAACAGAGCTCATGGAAATAATGAACTATTTTCTTCAAACCAATTATCCTAGCAATCAGTGGATCAAAGTTTACACCGATGGATCATCCCATTAAGCCACCACAAATGGAGGGGCTGGAATTCTCATCGAATGGCCAGATGGAGAAAAACTAGAAAAATCCATTGCAACTGGAGAGCTCTCTGACAGCCTAAGAGCAGAAAGGGAAGCACTAACACTAGCTGCTACCATGCTAGCAAATCATCCAAGTTCCCCACACAGTCAGATTTCCTTACTAACCGATGCGAAGACAACCCTCCAAAGTTTGCAAAACTCTGATTTATCTTATATTAAAAACCTCAGAACAGCACTTACAAAGCTAAACAACAACAGCAAAAAAAAAAATTATTCAGTGGGTCCCAGTGAAAAATACAACTAGAAGGAAATGAGAAGGCTGACACACTCGCCAAGAGTGGGAGAACTAACTCACAATCAAACTCTGCACTCTATCCAGAAGAAATGAAGAAATTAATTGTAAATAAAATAAATGAGAAATGGACGAGCTCACATCCAAATCACATAAAGATAGTGCTTACCATAAGCTATCCCGACAAGATCAACGTCTAATCTTTCGACTTAGGACCGGACACAACAGAATGCGACAACACATGTACCGGAAGCTCAAAATTGGAACCAGTGACATCTGCCCATGTGGAGTGTCATCAGAGAATGCCGAACATGTCCTCCAAGACTGCGCTATTTACCAAGAGGCCCGTATAAGACACTGGCCCCAAAACACCTTAATAGAAAGAAAACTATATGGAGAGCTCCCTTATTTGGAAACCACTTCGCAGTTCATCTCATATATTGATCTAGTCATCTGAACCCTCCAACATAACAATGAGAACAAAGAAGACCACAATGAAAAGACAAATCAGAAACACTAGAGGAGGAGACATTTACTAAACATGTGCAGTTTATCTGGTTCACTTGCAATCGTTATTTTAAGATACACCAAACAGTCAATGATCTCCAAGTTGAGACCTTAAGCTTGAATAGATTCGTATTTTTCAGTTCATTGTGTCTCATACAAAGAGGTAAATTTAGCACCAACGCTATTTCTAGGGACTGAAACGGAAGAAGAAGTCGAATACAATCGCAATCAACAAACCGAACACTCAAATAGAACTGCTCAGTGCCTGAGATATCTGCAGTTTCATCCCCTAAATTCCCAGCAAATGCAGTTAATTCGTGATGCTGCAGCTTGTAGTTCTTGGGCTCTTGCTGCTGCCAGTGCTCCGTTGATCGAAATCAATGATTTGACTCGAATGATGACATGTGAAGAACTTTCTTGTATCTCTTCTATTGTAAACTGATGCACATGTTTAACCCGCTGTTTTATCGAGCGCTGTCACCGACCGTAACTATATAACATTTATCACATCGAAAGATAATTGTCAAAAAAAATATTTCTAGACCTTAGCTAAATATAAACAAATAATTGTAGCATTGTACGTCTCAAGACGATTTTTTCCCTTCGCATCTTCTTGTGTGACTAAAGAGGCCAATCCTTTGTACTTTCAACCTTCTACTACTATTGTGTCTAGCATCTGCAATCCAGGACCTTCCTTAAATGCTCGCTCTTCATGTGGATCTATCCAGTGCCACTTTTTCCCAGCTGTTGGTGTCGATTTTGAAGACTTTTATGTCGCGTTTGCATACATCAGTATATCTCGGCAGTGGACGACCAGCGGATCTCATGCCTTCTGTTAAATCACAACACAGAATGTTTTGTGAAAGTAGACCTTGTGGCATTGATAATAAATATAGCTATATTCAAATATAAACAAATCGTCTAATATGTGACACCCTTTATAGAGCAGAGAATTGCACGCCTAGAATAAATCGTACATGTTCGGACATGAACTACAGATTTGCCTATTCTAGTTACAATAATAGCATATCTTTACAACTGTTTTTCAGTGGAAGCACTACTTTTTAAATTACTACACTTTATAATATTCTAATGATAGGCTTTTAGATTTAGATTTAGAAAATCAAATTTTCCTGAATATTAATTTATTAAACTCTTGACTTGAAACAATAATGCACGGGCACCCTTAGGGATACATGATAGTACACTTGCACACCCCCCCCCCCCTGAAATCTGACTGAATCTATATCTACGTAATAAAAGAAAAACAGATCTGAAAGATATTTTTCATTATTTAAAAAATGGCTAAAATGAGGTTACTTGGAATTCAGAGGCGCGCACATACATGGTTGGCCAGGTTGGCCATCCATTCCATACGCCTAGGTTTATCTACTTATTTTTACTACTAGGCTACATTAACCAGTTGAAGCACTACTAGTTCAGTTGCTAGTTAGAAATTAATTGATTTGATGGTGCGAAAAAATGGCTAGAATTTGGCTACTCAGAATCCAGGGGGGTGCAAGTGCACCCCCTTGCACCCCCCTGCGGGCGCCCATGGCTCCTAGATACCCCCTCCCCCCCACTGGTCCACAAATGAGATTGGACTAAAGCGCTCTGAGCATGCTATAAGCATGAAAGTAGCGATATATAAAAGCTATAATAATAATAATAACAATGACCGTCAAAAAAAGTTGTAATCGTCTTGTTAGTCTAAATCTAAAGTTCTATCATCTGGAGTGTTCTAAAGTGCACTAGATCAATACATTAGCTTAACCAGAAATTATTTCTCGGGCTGTGGGTTGGGGGTCGGAGGAGATATCAGAGTACAAAACGTTCCACTGTTAAGTCATCTAAAATTCATTAGTTATTATGAAAAAAAAATCGCTCTTTAATTTGTCTGAAGTAGGTAATTTCTTTTTAAAGAGTTTTTTTTTTTTCTTTTTTTCGGTTTCTACAGTATGAGGGCAGTTACAATATCTTTTTGTTCGGATAGCTACAAAGGCAATCTAACAGGTAATTTTTTTTATTTTTATAGAACCTTGATGTTAAGTATTTTGTGTGTGAGTGTATCGACTGATTGGAACTAAGAAAGATAGGGGAAATAGAGTTTACTATTGTTCCCATATTCATCTTGCTAATTCTTTATAGAAAAGAAAAAGTTCCCACTTTAGACCTTGTGGTCTATTGGGCAGATGATGTAAAGGTCATCTGATTCTATGGCCTACGGTTAACGAGGGTGCCATGTGGCCAGCATAACGACCAACCGCCTTTACTGGCAGGTACCCGTTAGAGATGGGGGAGACTCAGAGGCGCCCAAAGATCCCGAAATAAAAATCTCAGTCTTCACCAGGATTCAAACCCGGGACCCCCGGTTCAGAAGCTAAGCGCTTTACCGCTAAGCCAAAAGGAGACCAAAACATGCCTGGATTCTTGAAAACGGCTTTAAGATTTTTCTAATTTTTTTACAGTGCTTGCATGCCTTTGAGAAAAAAAATAATGCTTGTCTTCGAGTCCTTAGATTAATGAAGATTGCATTATTTATCGTGGCAACGCAGCCCAAATTGTGACCTACATATTTAGCTTCATTCAGCGCAAAGCACAAGTACCATATCCGCCGGTGGTCGATTATTTCCTTTTGCCGTCTGCAATTTTTTTTTTTCTGAAAGCTTAAATAGATAACATTAAAAATGTCCAAGACTATAAGAAAGAATGTACGTACACAGATTACAAAATGATTATGATATTTAATCAACGTTTTTTTTGGTCTGACTAGTTTTATAAACATTTCCGTCAACATGGTCATCGTAATAGCTAGTCAATTAAATTCCCGTTGAACTTTTTTTTTTCTTGATAACTGTTTGTTTTATTATTTGCGAATAGGCATATTTTTTGTTAGTTGGTTTTTTTTTTATCGGGCTGATACACGCCACTTGTAATTGTGCGATATGTCACTTCTCACGCATAGGCCATAAGTTAGCCACCCCAAACTTAAAAAAAAAACTCTCCACGCGTTCCGGTCAACAGCTGTTTGTAGCAAGATATCAAGAGAGAGGCCGGTCCATTCTTTTACGTTATCCAGCCAGCTTTTCTTTGGCCGACCCTTTCTTCGAGCTAAGAGGGCGAGGTGGCTTATCTGTAAAGCGCTTGGCTTTCGTACTGGAGGTCCCGGGTTCGAATCCCGATGAAGACTGCTATTTTTATTTTCGGGATTTTCGGGTGCCATTGAGTCCACCCAGCTCTAATGGGCACCTGACATTAGTTGGCGAAAAGTAAAGGCGGTTGTTCGTTGTGCTGGCCACATGATACCCTCGTTAACCGAAGGACACAGAATCAGATGACTTTTACATCATCTGCCCTATACACCACAAGGTCTGTAAGGGGAACTTTTTTTCGTGCTCCCTCCACTGTACCTTGAAGCAGTACGGTCCTAGCAATCGCGGGGCCCTATGCGAAACTCATTTCGCGGGGCCTAGTTTGTGTGGGAATATGAAAAACAAGTGAAAATTAAGATTTTGTAAAAGAAAAAAAATCGACTTTGAATTTTATTAATTCTTTACTAAGTAGAAACTTGCGATCTGTACTTTACAAACCTTGTAACCAATGGCATATTTATAAGCCAGTGACTATAAAAGTAAATAAAGTATTGAAACTTCCGATTAAGGTAAAAAATATTATTACATTTTATTACATTATAGCTGACATCGCCTTTTTTCTTATATCAATGAATGATACCCACAAGTGACAATTTTGTCTATTTTACTGGAGATTTTTAAACATTTTCAGGAAATTTTAATAAATTCGGGAGATTTCCAGGAATTGTTCTTATATATTATGAAATTTCATAATTACATCTAGAATTAGCGCGGGGCCTATCAAAGCGCGGGGCCCACTGCGACCGCATAGGATGCAGTGGCCTAAGACCTACCCTGCCTTGAAGGATGACTTTTGACTGTAAGTCCTGTCTTACAATATGACCCAACTAGGTTTCGTATCATTAAAAAATATATTCTTGACAAGTAGAATTGACTTGTAAAAGTTAAGACTTAGTCTTTTCCTGGTTTCTGATACCAAGCAGTGCTCTGTTAAATTTACTCACAAAGGCTCGGATTCAGGGGCTTAGATAGACATTTTCCATCGTTTTGGGGCCTGGGGGGGACCTCTTTGAGGGCCCCTACATTTTGCGTAATACTTAATTTTTAATGTAAAAAATATTTTTTTTGGGACCCCAGCTCAAGTGGGGCCCGGTGGGATTTTCAAAGTTTCCCCCCTCCCCCCTCCCTAGTTACGTCACTGCTTGGTTTCGTCATTCAGCTTTAGTGTCCAGTGTTCAACTTTCACAACTAAATAGAAGTAGAGATGGGAAACGAACCAACCCCGAACTATGCTTGTCTGACCGAACCGAACTGAACCTGAACTTTTATAGAAGTACAGAGACCACTAGTGAAGCATACAGCTGTAATTACAATTGTAAGCTCACATAACTCTTGAAGCTTAAAAAATTATGTCTTTTAAAGACGCTTGACAATATAAATTTTTTAAATGAAAGAGATACGATGTGTCTGATTTGAATGTTTTTTTTTCTAATATATAATTACCTTTTTGGCGAAGGAACAAAAATTAAAGCACTAAGCCCAATTGGAGTTATCGCTGGGAACTGTTGGGGCGGAGTAGGAAAATGTGAGCATCCTACGTCAAGTATCAGAGACATGTCCCGAGGTAAGAGTGATTTTTTTAGCTTATATATATAGATATATATATATATATATATATATATATGTGTGTGTGTGTGTGTGTGTGTGTGTCTGTGTTTGTCTGTGTTTGTGTTTGAAGAAACACTTTCCTTTAAATATATAAAATTGGATTTAATAGTAACACATGTACAGTAAAATAAAAAATAAAGTTCCCCTTTCAGACCTTGTGGTCTATAGGGCAGATGATGTAAAACTCATCTGTTTCTGTGGCCTACGGTTAGCGAGGGTGTCATGTGGCCAGCACAAAATCCAGCCGTCTTTACTTTTCCCCAACTAATGTCAAGTACCCATTAGAGGTGGGTGGACTCAGAGGCGCCCAAGGATTCCGAAATGAAAATGATAGCCCTCACCAGGATTCCAACCCGGGTCCCCTGGTTCAGAAGCCAAGCGCTTTACCGCTGAGTCTCCGCACCTCCAGTAACATGTGTACAGTTAACATAAGAAACAGCAAGTCTACTAGATGATTTCCTTCTGTTTGTTTTCTAACACACACGTAACTTCCGCAATTCCCTTAACTCCCAGGTGTGTGTCACTGTTGACCACACACGGTAACCGTGTCACTACAATATATATATATATATTTATTTTTTATTTAAATCTTTTTTTCTCGGTGGCCGAGTGGTTGGGCACTTGGCTTCCAAATACGTCGTCCTTCCTTGTATTAGAATATTTACCGAGAGATGTACATTCGAGATGTTTAGGGCGCCCCTTAACAGTTTTTACATTAACGACCTGAGGGTTATCCTTTTTGTTTCTTTGCGGCGATATGCCTACCAATGTAATTATCAAGGAATATTAGACTAAAGTCAATAAAGTTTATGTGCTACTTCGTCTGCACAACTTCATTGCTGCTGAGCTGCGAACTCTTTTGCAGACAATACCAAAGATAAATAGCGTGCTGTTTTCTTCAGTTGTTCAGCACTGCTTCATTATTGGTTATGTTGGGCTGTAGAGGTAGTAGGGTCTGGCAAAGGTGGATTAGGACAGACTTTCCAATAGGATATGATTTCCAGTTTCATAATTGTGGGCACACTGCCTTCAAAGGGGAAGTTGTGTGGAATTTGTTTGTTTTGTTACGATGGTAATTTATCACGACACCTGTATCTAAACAGAAATGTTCCTGCCAACTATAAGTTTTGGCAAAGAGTTCATAACCTTTATAGTGACCACCAAGGATTTGGAACATGTTACGGAGAACCTGATCGTCACTTTGACAGACGAAACGCGTATCGCCATTGTGTCAGAGAGAACGTTCGTTAGCGTCGATATAGAAAAGGCTGGAAATACGCATTCTGTAAGTGATCTTTCAACATTTTTATAAACCTTATAGCAACTCACTCTGACTGTCTGGTAAAAATAAAATGTGTACAAGCTTTTTCTCCAACACCCAATCCAGGATACAGCTGAAAATTTTGGACTATTATTTCTTTTATCTGATTACACAAGAATCAATTAAAAAAATAGTCTACCGGCGGCCTAGCATTTTGCAGGGCAGGCCTTATGCACTGCAACATATGCGACCGCAGGCATCTTGGTTCAGGGCGAGTCTATCCAGCTATATCCACCTCTTGCCCATCTGCCTGTCATCTGTATTCCTGGGCCGTCTACTTTTTCTTTTTCCTTGGGGGTTCTAGCTTAGAGCTTGCCATGTTATGTTGGATACAGGGTTGCGAAGGGTGGGACCTCTGAAGGATGTTAACTACTTCAATGGTCTGCTGTTTTGTTCTTTGCCACAGTTCCTTATTCGATATCTCTGGCCTTCGAAAGATAAGAATCTTCCTCAGACAGGTATTGATGAATACCTGGATTTTTTTTTACAGTGTTGATGGTGGTTCTCAAGGTATTTGCTCATATATACAATACCCTAATTAAAAAAATGTTTTCTTTTAATAACAAAACACTTGATTTATACCGTTGAGAAGTGAATTACTAGTTCTTTGGCTACCCTGTAAAAACACTAATTTTTTCTAAAGTATAAAAAAAAAATAATAAAATAGCCAGCATATTTGGTGTATTGGTGTATCGATCAGCGATCGGACCCCATAATGACCTGCTAACTACTGTGAAAAAAAACGCAAGCTTAAAATGTATGGCCATATAACAAGATCTTTGGGACTCGCAAAGACCTTCCTCCAGGGAACAGTACCAGGAAAAAGAAGAAGAGGCAGACAGAGAAAGCGGTGGGATGGCACAATGAAAGAATGGACGGGCCTACCATTGAAAGAGGTTCTAAAAAGGGCAAAGGATAGAGAGGACTGGCTCTTTATGGGAATTGTATGGACTTTGGCCCTTGTTTTTATAGAGGGAGAACAGTCCTTAAGGGACTGCGGGCACGACATGGCCTATACTGTGCCGATGTGCCTAAAATGAAAATCAAATCAAATTATGGGAATGTTATAGTGTCTAGTAGATAGGGCCTATATCATTGTCTTCAACCACAATATTTTTCTCGAAGGAATTTGGAGTTTGGTAAAGTGTATTCCATTTTGAAATCTAGCATTTATTTGTTATAGATAGAAAAAAACAATACTTTGTAAGTTGTATTCGAATGTTTGCTTCCTTAAAAAAAGTATTTTTAAGGTTTCTATAATTACAATTCTAATACTAAAACAAGTTTCTCTTTGTTTGCTTAAACGTATTCCTTTTTTTTTTCTTCTTCTTCTTATCAAAATCACAAGTTCTTCTTACGACAACACGACAAACCAAGAATTATAACGAGCAATCACCCCATACAAGTCATGCTTATATCAAGACCTAACTGCTCGGACTCCGCTATTATTAGCGAGTATGGTCTCACCGGAGTGGCGCTCTCTCTGTTGCTTCCAACAAATATGTACTTCAATTTTTACAGCTGGAGGTAATTATAAAAAACATTTATTTAGTTTGTCCTTCGCGTTCAAAGATAAGTACATTTCTCATTTCCCATGAACTCGAAGATGGCTGTAAAGTCCAATCCTCGCTTTAAAAAGCCGGCCACTAGCATGGCATGGGTAAGTTGGGTGATATTCAGAGAAGCGTCTTTTCGCAGCTTTTTGTTCTCTCTGCGTTCTTTCATGCTCGCCGCTTTTCTTGCCTTGTATTTTGAGACTCCAACATTCACGGCTTCACGCCACGAGGAGCGATCGAGAGCTAGAGTTTCCCAGCCGTGAATGTCAATATCTGAGATGAACTCCGAAATGAAAATCAGGGCTGGAAGGATCAGTCCTCCCGTAGAGCCCTGGCGAGAAACTCTGCTGTTTGGCGTAATGCCTTTAAGCCTCCATACAGGTTAAGTGAATCTGCAGACAAGGATTTAATGATTTAATTGTATGGAGTTTGGCCCTTGTTTTTATAGAGGGAGAGTAGTCCTTAAGGGACTGCGGGCACGACATGGCCTATACTGTGACGATGTGCCTAAATTTCAAAATCAAATCAAATAGTGCTATGTGCATGCTATTAACATGAAAGTAGCGCTATATAAAAGCTATAATTATAAAAGTTATAAATATTATTATTTTAAGGTTAAAAGAAATTTGTTAGCTTTAAAAAAAAGAGCTAAATTTAGCAAAGTTTAACTGCTGGTTTAAGTTATGTTTGAACTATTAAGAAGGGAGTGTGGTCAGCATGTAAAATATAGAAGTAAAGAAACCGTCTTAAAATTTTGAATATCGTTATAACTTATAAGGGAGACTAAAAAGCGTGGTGAGTCTGTCTATCTTATGTTTGTTTCTTCCACTACGATGCGCAAAAAGAGTCTAGTTCTTAGGTTTGTTTTCGCTTCAGACAAGCTTCTAGTTCTTTCACTACGATGTGCAAAAAGAGTCTAGTTCTTAGGTTTAAAAGCCCCGTTTGTGTATCCACCATTCAGACAAACCTTAGCAAAATGAGACAATTCTAGGTCTTGCTACTAGCACGCTTATAGAAAAAAAAAAGGAAGTTTCCCATTCAGACCTTGTGGTCTGTTGGGCAGTTAATGTCAAGGTCATCTGTTTCTTTACTCAGCGGCGTCCTTAGCAGTGCGTGGGGCCCTGGGCGAGTGTCATGTGCGGGGCCCTGAGCCGTTAGGATAAACTATATATACTATATACCGTACCACATCACGCTAACCGGCTAATCCGTCTCTACCGCTGTAACCATAACAAGACAATATGTCCGCCTTAACGCTGTGGGCCTTCCTTATATTTGTTACAAAACATAAAACATTGCATAGCCTTTGTTGGCTTACTATTGGCCGCGTTAAGTGATAGATGTACTGAATTGTAATTTTTCTGCATAAAAGAACATTATTTCAACCTTAAATTTTAACAAGATTACAAAGAGAGTTTATGTGATACACAAACTCAGATACGGCCCCCGTCGGAGTCGGATCCCTGTCAGATCCGCCTATTCGCAAGATGTTCCGGATGTTCCTTCTAAGTCCCTGGCTCAATTCCTGTGTGCTCCTATCCTTAAACTATCGCAATATTTCTGAAAGAACAGTAAAGGTTAAATCATATTTTCAAAAGCCTTTAGTGTTTTTTTCTAACCGTGACGGACAGACCAACCAACAGACAAAACGCTAAAAAATATGCTTGTTTTATTCTAATGGGGGCACTAAACAATGTTTTTTTAAAATCTGATTTTTTTTAAAATTAAAGAAATTAGTTTAGAGTCATGTCATTTCCGGGCTTTACGCTAGTACACGAAAGCCGCTACTAAATGTTCATTTTAAAACATGTGCATGGTATCTACATGCCAGAAGCATTTCTTATAGTAGCATTTCCTCCCTTACATTTACGTAATTGTTTTAGAATTGGTGTTTTGTCATTAAAAAATCGCTTGCATAATTAATTTTATTAATTAAACGGTTTGCTCTCAGAAAACTAAAAGTAGCCGTTGCACCTAAACTTTTCAAGCCGCATTT
>JADKLZ010079391.1:2677823-2695019 GCA_021533235.1 Biomphalaria straminea
AACATTCTATGACATTTTTATAACATTCTATGACATTCTATAATATTCTATGACATTCTATGACATTCTATGACATTCTATGACAAGAGTTTATGTCTGCAGAAGGCAAAAAAAAAATTCACGTGATTATATTCTGAACCGGCCGTTAAGTCACTGCAACCTATGCAGCCGCGGTGGGCCCGCAGTTTGATAGACCCCGCTCTAATTCTAGCAGTAGATTATTAAAGTAAACCATTATAACTTACAAATCTGGGTTCCCACACCTTCTGATTTTCCAGACGATCTTGGAATCTCATGAAATTGCAAAATATACGAAAAGTTCTAGAAATCTCCTGAAATTATTAAAATCTGATGAAAAATCATGAAAGTCTTCTTAAAAATATACAAAATCGTCAAATAAAGGTGTCATTCAAACGCCAATAATACGCACGTCTAAAAAAAACTTATTTTCAGTTATAATTTAATAAGATGTAATGCAAAGACCAATTTTTTTTCTAATACAAAATCTTAATTTTTACTTATTGTCCTTATCCTTACCCCACGCAATCCACTTCGCGTAAGAACCCGCAATTGTTAGGGCCGGCCCTGATCATATCGTTCTTTATTTAGATTTAATTAAATATTGGTCCACCATCTGAGTGTCAAATAATTAAAATTGAGAATGATTATTATTACAGCTCCAATAAATACTAAGAATAAAAACCGTTAAAACTGTTGTGATATTATCTTTTTCTTTTCAGCCTCCCTTAGTGCCTTGTATATTCTGCTGTTTTTATTTCTAATACTTCCTTTATTCACAATGCTTCACGCCTTGTAAGTATCATTTTTATACACAACTTAAGAAATGTAATAAAGTTTTTCTTTTAGGCCTGACTACATATACCTCTAGTAAAATCTTGTTTTTTTTTTCCAATTTGTTATAAATGCAAAATCGTAATGTAATAGTCACATATGATATACTTCGGCTGTGCAAACGTAATCAAATGACTGCTATATCAAATGTCGCATCGCTTTGTATTTAAATCGATTAGCGCCAGGCAATGGGCGGCTTTCTTTGTCCCCATCTCTCTCAATCCAAATCGAGCCCTTCAGGACTAATGTCTTACCTAAAAAAAAAGTAAAGTTCCCCTTTCAGACCTTGTGGTCTATAGGGCAGATGATGTAAAGGTCATCTGATTCTGTGGCCTACGGTTAACGAGGGTGTCATGTGGCCAGCACAACGACCAACCGCCTTTACTTTTCCCTAACTAATGTCAGGTACCCATTAGAGCTGGGTGGACTCAAGGGCGCCCGAAAATCCCGAAATAAAAATCCCAGTCTTCACCAGGATTCGAACCCGGGACCTCCAGTACGGAAGCCAAGTGCTTTACCGCTCAGCCACCGCGCCCTCAATGTCTTACTTAGTAGTAGTCAATATCGATGTCCACGGCTTTGAGGTTACGTTTTAAATCATATATATTCTATATATATAGTAAAAGTTGGAGTGACTAGTTCTGCATTTGCCAGTCACATGATGCGGGCAGTGGATGACTTTATGGGTTCGTTCGTCCTTCAATCGGTGGACATAATCAAGCAAAAGTAGGGGCGTTGACTGATATATATATTTTTTTATATATTGGAGATCATGAGCAAGCAATTATCTCAGCATGTTTTAATCTGCTTTGCCTTGTAATTGTCTAGCTAACAAGTTTATAAAAAAAAGAATCAAATAATTAAGTTTATGTAAGTCAGTAAGTAGTAGGGGGGGGTTGTAATATTTGAGATTAAACGCCTGGCTTCCGAGTCTGAAGTCCTGGGTTCGAATCTCGGTGACTACGGGGATTTTGAATTTCGGGATTTTTAGGGTGCCCCTGAGTCCGCGGTGGTCGAATGGGGGCGCGGTGGTCGAATGGGGGCGCGGTGGTCGAATGGGGGCGCGGTGGTCGAATGGTTAAGCGCTTGGCTACCGAACCTGAGGTCCTGGGTTCGAATCCCGGTGAAGACTAGGATTTTGAAATTCGGGATTTTTAGGGCGCCCTGAGTCCACCCAACTCTAATGGGTACCTGACTTCAGTTTTGGGAAAAGTAAAGGCAGTTGGTCGTTGTGCTGGCCACATAACACCCTGCTCGTTAACCGTTGGCCAAAGAAACAGATGACCTTAACATCATCTGCCCCATAGATCTTAAGGTCTGAAGGGGACACTTTACTTTACTTTGAGTCCACCTAACTCTAATGGGTGTCTTAGAAAGTAAACGTAGTTAATCGTTATGCTGGCTATATGGCAACTTGCTAGTTAACCGTGGGCCAAAGAAGCAGATGACCTAGACATCAGCTGCCCTACAGATGGCAGGGAAAGTTTACTTAAAGTAGAGGCGGTTCGCCATATGACAACCTGCTCTCTAACCTTTGACCAAAGAAGCCGATGACTTCTTAACATCAGCTGCCCTATAGATGGCTTGGTCTGAAAGGGGAAACTTTACTTAATTTACTAAGTAACTAACTAACTATTTACAATCTAACTAATTAAATAAATAAATACTCACTGACTGACTATTTGACCAACTAATTGACAGACTTAACAAACTGACTAACAAGTAACTAGCTTATAAACAAAATATTTAAATTTAGCTCTCATAACTAAATAGATAACTAGCTTTTTAGTTAGCCTACTACACAAACTAGATAGCCAATTAAGTAGCTTAAGTAGCTTAATAGCTTAACAACAAATGTAATAGAGATATTTTTTTTTACTTTTAATGTAAATATATAATTAATCGGCTGAGTATGTTGCGAGCTAACTCACTAATAGTAGATATGTATATAGTTCGTCCATTGTGGTTCGATGATGACCACTTTATCATCCAGGGGGGCTTTGGGCTTTGCAATGGGGTTTTGTGCCTCCTCATGTGGCTTGTGAGACCTATGTTAGCCAGGAATATATATATGTATTTATTATGTGTATACTAGTCCATTTAAGGTATACCGGTACATTTTGTTATGAAACAGAACAAAACACAAACAGACAGTGATAGTGGGCGAGCAGTCTGCTTACGCTAAGTTCTCTAGTACAACAACAGGGTCAACTTCGACTGTGAGTGGTATAAGCAACCACAGCCCACCTAAGCCCAGCTCAACTGAAATCGACCCAACCAAACCAAGCAAAACCGAACCCAACAAATCCGAATCCATTAAAGCCGAACCCAAACAACGCAAATCCAGCGAAACGGAACCAAACCAACCCAAACAACGCAAATCCAGCAAAACGGAACCCAAACAACTCAAATTTCAGCTAAACGGAACCCAACCAACACAAATACAGCAAAATGGAACCAAACCAGCCCAGCCCTAACAAAATGGAACGCAACTAACTCAATCCCAACAAAATCGAACCCATTCGAAGTCAATTCAGATCTCAAGCAACGTAAGTACTCAAGTTTGCATAAAAAATACTAAGCAACCTTGTAAGATGAGCACCAAGGATCAGATCATGTGAGGCGTATTTTGTGGTTAGAGGTCTCACGCAGATAGGCTCAAAATTAGTACAAATTATTAAAGATATTTAATTAGGTATTGCATTCTAAGTTTATTTGTGTTATATTATTTTTTTTATTTCAAACGTATGTTTCTATGTGATGTTCATGAGAATGAAAGAGGGGGGGGGCGCCAATAAAGTTTCTCTTCTAAGGATTAACCCTTCAACTCTATGAAAAAGATAAATATTATATTTTGTCTATTAGCTATTCGGTAAACAGAGTTCCTCAAACTGTGATTGAATGTCTTTTTCAGTGGGACAAAATAACTGTTAACTGTGCATTTAGTTCATATTGTAGTCGAGTTTAATTTAATAAAAGTGGCACTACGACCAGTGGCGTAGCTAGGGTGGGGAAGGAGGGGGGTAAAATTTGAAAGTGGACCCGAAAATGAGTGTTTTTTACATAAAAATTTAAATTTTATGCAAAATGCAGGGGAGCCCAAAGAAGTGAAGCTCCCGGAGCCCCCAGACGATGGAAAATTCCTAGTTACTCCCCTGACTATGTGTGTAGTGTGTGTGTCCCCTTAAGATCTTGCGATCTATAGGGCAAATGATATTAAGGTCATCTGTCTCTTAAGCCAAACGGTTAACGAGCAGGGTGTTATGTGGCAAGCACAACGATCAACCGTCTTTACTTTCCCCAATAAGTCAGGGTACTCATTAGAGTTGGATGGACTCAGGGGCACCCTAAAAATCCCAAAATTCAAAAGCCCAGTCTTCACAAGGATTTGAATCCAGGACCTCAAGTTCGGAAGCTAAGCGCTTAACCATTCGACCACCGCGCCCCAATACCCCTGACTATGACCAATATTTAAATATTTGAATTATCGAACTAAGGGACATCGTTCCATTTTTGTTTGCAATAAACTCTTATTCAGTTTTTGAAAAGTAAAGGCGGTTGGTCGTTGTGCTGACCACTCGACACCTTCGTTGATTGTAGGCCACAGAAACAGATGACCTTTACATCACCTAACCTATAGTCCACACCGTCTGAAATGGAAGTTATCTTTTTTTTTAACTACAGCAACATTAATTTCTGACTCATAGAATGAAGAAAACAAAGTTCCCATGAGGTGTTTTTGATTTAGATGTTGTTTTGTTTATTATATGGACTCGTAAGTTTGATAATTAAATGATGATTCGACAATGCAAAACTCAACAGAATAACATAAATCAGCCTCGTTAAATAACAAAACGATGTATTCAAAAAGTAGGGAACAGTCAACATTGCTAGATCAAGAAAACATCGTCTGTCTTAAGCAATACAGAAGTGTGTCTCTTTTCTGATTATCTGTCTCTAAGCTATTTCCGTTTTTAAATGCACCGTGACGTCAGTAAGGAAATCCCCGATTTCTCCCCATTTCTGCTTGTCCAACTATTCTCACTGCACTAACTGAAGTGAATATTAATTTTTAATAAGGAAGAGTTTCAGAATGTATAATTTCTATAATTTGTTTATTATTGGATTGGACTAAATGCAATATTAATGAAACACTTACTTTTGCATTTTTTCCCCAGGACAATCTTGTGATAGCTGAAAGAGTAGTTACTAGCTACAGAGGACTATGACAATAAACTGGAAGATCTCTGTAGAAACCTTGTGAGAGCTTGCACGTTCAATGATGAACAAATAAAGCTCTAAGGTGAAATAAACACTGCGACCAATGCAGTTTTATTGAGATACTCACGTCTCACGTCTTATAGAAGAAATATATATATAGGGAGCTAAGCCAATTATTAGACAGAAAGAAAAGAAACAATCACACCTTCAGCTATCCCTTTGTCTTTGTCTGGTTCATTGGGGCATCACGCAAGATTTCTCGACCATGTTTCTCAAGTTCTGTCTTTATCCTTGGATGTAACTTCCTTCAATATCATGCTCGTCTATTCTTTTATGTTCTCTTTCCGTCTGCTGCTGATAACAGAGCGGATGTCCTGGCAACCTGCTCTTCGTAGCACTTCCGCATTGGTTATCTTATCTTGCCACCTTATTTTAAAGATTCGCCTTAGGCATCGGAGGTGGAAGACATTCAGCTTTTTTTCCTGCCATGAGTAGGTTGACCACGTTTCACTTCCGTATAGCAAGGTGCTCAATACACAGGTCCGGTAGACTAGAGCTTTAGTGCTGTTAGTCAGCAATATGTTGTCCCAGACTCTTTTCTGCAACCGTGACATGATGGCCATTGCCTTGGCTATAATGTTGTAAATCCAGTAGAGTGTTGTTGGATATGATGGAGCCGAGGTAACAAAAGTGATAAACCATCTATAGTGGTTGGCCATTAATGCTTACTTGAAGTGCAGCATTTGTGTTTTGGGCTAATATCTTAGTCTTGCTCTGACTTATGTTTAAGCCGAACTTTTGGCAAGCAGCAGATAGTTTGTCAACTAGGAACTCCAGCTGGATATCAGAATCAGCCACAATAGCTGCATCATCAGCATACAGGAGTTCCCTGATGAGTAACCTCCTGACCTTGGTTTTAGCCCGCAGCCTTGATACATTGAATAGTTTTCCAGAGGATCTTGTATGGAGAAACACACCTTCGTTTATGTCGTTGTATGCATAATGTCGTAGACACGAGAAGAATATGCCAAACAGAGTAGGTGAGAGAACACATCCTTGCTTGACACCACTGCAAACCTCAAAAGGTGCTGATTGGGCTCTATTAAATTTGACTGTGTATTTAGTTTCCTTATGAATGCACTCAATGAACTTCCGTAGTTCGGGAGGGCAACCTATTTTACTTAGGAGTTTGAAAAGGTCACTTCTGCTGACCATATCAAAGGCTTTAGTCAGATCAACAAAAACGAAGTAAAGGGGTCTGTCTCTCTCTATATAAATTTCTCCTGCAGTAGTCGTAGAGAAGATATCATGTCTATAGTGGATCTACCACTCCTGAATCCACACTGAGACTCGGGGTAGACTCTAGAAGCTATCACTTGCAGCCTAGATAGTGCCACTCTAGCAAAGATCTTGCCCACTATACTGAGGAGAGAGATACCCCTATAGTTTTTGCAGTCACTCCGATCCTCCTTGTTCTTGTATATTGTCACTATAGTAGCGTTGCGCATGTCTTGAGGAACTTGTCCTGTCATGTCAACAGTTCATTAAGACAATTAATAATGTTATACATTGCACTTCCTTTCCAATTTGATTTCACTTATACGCAGAAATTGTCTTTTTTTTCATGAGGATTCGAATTAGAGATTGAGCCTTTACAAAACAATTAGATCAATTTTAAGACTTCAGTTGGCCCAAATTCACATCTAACTTTACATTTACTTTCACCTATCTTTTGATCTGCTGGACCGCTGGGGCACTGCATGAGATCTGTCGACTTTATTTCTACATTCTTATCTGTCCTTTGTCTTTGATATACTAATTAATACACAAATAATCTTCTCATTTACGAAAAAATGTTGTTCCGGATTTTTTTGAAAAATATTTTAACTCACTTCTCTCTTACAGTACATTTATATTCTAGCTAAAACATTACAACATCTAATTATCCTTAATATTATGTTCCGATTTTTAAGGAAAACAACATCTAAACACCAAAGTAAGGTATACAAATCTCTCCATATGGCTTTAGTACATCTGATATTTATACGAGACCATCCGAAAGAATTAATTAAAGGTATTACATTTGTCTGGAATTCTATTTTTGTTTTAATATTTATACAAAAGTCCAGAACAATCTATCATATATACGTAGATCTATTGTGTTCATACTTAAATTTATTGCGATGTTTGGTAACGTAAAATAAAGGTTAATCAAATTTTATTAGCTTTAGTTTTTTTGTTTTTTTATATTAAGATGACGGAAAGACCGACTGACAGACAAAAAGCAAAAACAATGCGGCTTTAATCCTCTTTAAATAAATTATATTTGAATGCAGTGCACCAATGTCTATGAAACCTCGTCAAATATCTTGTGTAAATAAAGACATTTTTTGGTACTTGCCCATTGTAAGGTAATGGAATTATTTTTCTTTGACGTCATATAAATGGACTCTTTAAATGGAATGCTAAAGAATGCCCTCAGTAAACCAATGTCTATGAACACTCGATAAATGGCTCGTATTGATAAAGGTGTTTTTTAGTCTCGGCCGTGTGACGTAGTGTTTTGTTTCCTTTGACGTCATATGGAATTAATTCTTCAAATGTAATGCTAAAAGAACTCAGTATCCTATACTCTTAAGCGTGCAATTCTTGTATATATGTATGTATGTATATACATAAGATAAGATGCTCTAAGATTATATTAGGGGATACGAAGGGCCCAGGAGAGATATGAATGAAGGGATGTGTAAAAGCAGATCATATACCTCCACGGGCTGTAGCTCCACTGGGATGGATGGATGGCAAAAGCCGGTATGAACTTCTTAGTCAGGCTTGGCAGGGCATGGGGGACGAACATATTGTTCGGCGTAACAGAGGTGCCCAATGGAAACGTATCTTTAGAAAACTTTTGCAATGATTTAAGTCTATTTTTAAAAAAAGTTCCAAAATTAAATGTCTGAAAGTAACCATCTTAGAAGTTATACTGCAAAGTCTTTTTTCCAAGCGAATAATAGTAGGCCTACAATAGTTTAAGCTAAAGATGTATTGTAAAACTATAAAACGGACGTGAGCTGTGGTTTGTCTACACTGTAGGAGGACTTAAGAGACTTTATATTTAATCGCCATGTACAATTACATTTAGAACTAACAAAAGACTAAAGCAACTTTCCAGATTAATAATTTTTGTCCGATCTTTCATTTTCTTAATTTCAAACATATTCCCAAAATGACTTCAGGTATATAACCTTCATTAAGAAATTATTTAACCGAGCAAGGCTCGGGTACCTGATATTAGTAATGTTTAATAAGCTTTGTGACTCGCGTTTAAAAAAAGGAATGATATCTTGATTTAGATCTAATCTTGTTTTTTTAAACTAGATCTAGAATTTTATTACAGTATATCTAGATCTGGATGTATATTATAATTAAAATCATTTTAGAGTCTATATATAGAATGTCTAGATCTAGTTAAGACTGATACAGGCTAAATCAGAAGTTTTATCTAGGTAGATCAACATCCTCATTCTCGTTCCGTTTAAATGAAAATGCCGATATCTCTGTTTATAAGCCTAACTGTGCTGAGACATCAAAGAACAAGCACGATATATCTGTTCTTTTATTTTTTCTTTTCTTTGTTTTTGAATTTCAAATCAGTGCTAAGGATAATCTAAAATCACTCGTCTGACATATTTTAGGCCTACATATCCGATAGATGTCATGCCGTAATGTGTAATTGTGACGGTCTTTTATGATCTAAAATGGATGATCTTTAGATGAAGATCATGTCAGATGTCATAAGGATCTTTCTTAATGTTGAAGCTCTTTTGATTTAAGATCATGATACCGCAACTTGCCGGGGATCCATAAAGTTGCTAGCTGATAAGATGCTCTAAGATTATATTAGTTGATTCACTGAAGAAACATTTCTTTCAAAACACAAAACTTTAATTCGAAACAAGATTTAGCTATAAACAATATATCACACAAATAAACCGTATTACAATGAGATATTTGAATATGATTTCTACTGGAATAATCTACACAATACAGTAAGTTTGAGAATTCAACAAAACAGGTCTTAACAGTCAGAGAGTTACCCTAAAAACTAACTATTCAATATGGCGTCTGATGACATGTACCATTGGTTGACCATTCATGTTACAATATGACGTCATTCAGACCACTACGAAAATTCTTCTGCAAACAAACAAACACACTGGGCGTGGCCTAAACGTCAAAAAATGGATTGCTTAATTTGGGCATGGAATGGAATGTTAACATCTCCGACACTGAGACCGTATGTGACAGTAATACATCTATTTATCAATAATAGGCTATTAGTTTATTATTAAATTAAGAGCAATGCCTGATTGTGCAGTTAGCGTGCTGAACTAATTATCTCTACGGTCCCGGGTTGTGTGTTTGTTTTACATGTTTCGGATGTTCTTTCAGAGTTGATGATAGTATACGTCCGTGTACAAACCTCCCATAGAACGACGGGGGATGGGAGCATGCGGGGTTTGAACCAGGGACCATCGATGAATCTGAACAACATTCCAGCACGCAAACTGCACGGTCAGGCAGGGTTCAAACCCTGCCCGTTGCCATCCTCCATCCAGCGAGCAGTTAATTATTTTAAACTTAGAAGGAACACCCGAAACATGTAAAACAGAAAAAAAAAAACATTTTTACAACGGCAATGAATCTTTGATGACATTATTACTTTTCACCATCAAAATTAAATATCCCTTGCAAATAGGCAGATCCGACAGGGATCCGACGCCGACGGGGGCCGCCTCTGAGTTTGTGTAGTAACACTAACTCTCTTTGTAATCATGTTTATAGTAGTAAGCAGGTCATCGTGGTGATCCGATGGCTGCATTAACACTGTCTCTAATCTCTTCTTTTGTGATGCGGTCTTTAAATCAACAATATAGAGAGGAGACACGCAAATCGAAAGAGAGAAAGGGAGATGAAGAAAAAGAAGACTATAAGAGAAAGACATAGTTTGAAGAGAAAAAAAAAAGAGAAAAAGTTAAGCAAGAGAGAAAGAGGAAGTAAACTTCAGAGAGACGGGAGAATAAACACAAATAAATCGTAATAAATATAAAGTTTAATTAATAGTTAGAGGAACATGGCTAGGGTCAGAAAAAAAAAGGAAAAAAAAATATTGGACTAAATTGACCAAGAAAAAAGAAAGTGAAAGAAATAGTGAAAGAAGAGAGAAATAGATAATGAGAGGGAGAGATGGAGAAAGATAAAAAGTTTATCGTAACCCTTACAATTTTAAAGAAATTATCTCAGGAAGAGAAATAATCTTAAGAAAAGAAAGTAGTCTTAGAAAATGGAAAAGTCGTACAGGCCATTTATTCACTAGTTATTGTCCTAAGCTGAAATTCTTGCCAACTCAAAATTATTGTTTGTTTGTAAAATGTTTTACATGTTTCGGAAATTCCTTCAGAGTTGAAGATAGTTATTTCCTAGTCCAAACCTCCAGCAGGACGACGGGGGATGGGAGCGGGCAGGGTTTGAACCCGGGACCATCGGTAAATCGATACGACAGTCCAGCGTGCAAACCGCTCGACCAGGCAGCCATCCTGTTACTTCAACATGTTCCAATCCATGTTTTAAACTTGCTATAAATAACAGACTTGTAAATACCAGAACTATTGCATGATGTCCTTGTTGTAAACATTAATTAAACATGTTATTTAACACTTCTCAATCTTTCGTGTCGTTTGCATCACTTCGTTTATCTCGGCATAGAGTAAGTGTCGGCAAAGTGAGAATAATTGCAGCTAATCAACTCTGGAGCCATTTCGCCGTCACTGGCATAGAGAAATTTAGCTGACAGCAGATGACCTCTGAAAAAGACTGTTGGAGAGCTCTCACGAAGGGTGCGGGATACACTTTTGAGACCTATTGAAAATCCATTAATGATGGCATAAGCAAAAGATGGAAAGAAAGCTCAAACAAACCACCAGCAGACAACGGCTTTGTTTGCATGAGATGCGGGAAAAATATACAGGTCTCGACTGGGTCTACATCATCATCTGAATCACTGCACGCATCCTATATGTTCTGAATCAAAGACATTGCTATTATTATAATTAGTGTTGATATAATTAACAATCTAAAACTGAAAGATATAAAAACTCCTTTGTCCCACTTTCAGTCAGAGTGTTACGAGGTCAGCTGTCATCGAGAAGTACATAGAAGTCAAATTCATGTGTGTTCGTATGTGAATGTTGTTCCAATTTTTCATCAATATTGTTTTCGTACAGTAGTTACGCTGAGGATGTTAATTGTAATCAAACTGAATTTCCATTAGATTGGATCAATAAAAATTATCTTATCTTATCTATTATGTGGCATTTTACAACTCGTGAGACTATCTTTTCCCCTTGCAACTTTTTGTTTGGCTAAAGAGTCCAATCCTTGATACACAGCTGCGGTTGCAGATCGGGCATATAAAATCACTAGGCGGAGCTGCATTTTCAGCCTTCTTTCTGCTTCTGTTGTGTATGGCATCTGCAATCCGAGACCTTTCTCTTACGCTCTCTCTCCATGTGGATCTATCCAGTGCTACTTTTTCCCAGCTGCTAGTGTCGATTTTAAAAAGCGATTGTTGTTATAGTAAAAATAATTTTGAAGATGGTCCTCGAAATCACCTATTAAATTGGACCCAGCTATGTGTAATGCCTGCCCTATTTTCATAGGCCTATATGTTAGAAGCTATCCACAGACAAAAATTGATTACAAATACACAAATATCCTAGAACCCAGAAACTTGTAAGACCACATTTAAAGAGGAAGTCACTCTCTTAAACCTAATCTTTGTTATATTTTTCTTTAATGTCCATAATTTTTTAAATTGCACAATATATCTAGATCTCTTTGAAAATCGCATTAGTAGAATAGCCAGTTTGATTAGACTAGAAGTTGATTCAATCTATGTAGATCTAAATTACTGGTCTACTTATACAGAATAGTCTGACAATGTTGCCAAAGCAAGGCCGGTCTTTACTCAATGGGATGTGTTATTTAATATTCGCGTTGTCTCTTTTATTTCTTGTTAAGTATGGTAAGTATTACCCACACTTGGCCCAAAGGTGTAACATTTGAATCTACATCTGCTATGTGTAAAATGAATGTTTACACTTTAATCTTAATCACGTGTTAGGGAAGAAAATTTGCATATCAAAAATTGTCTAAGCGCAATTTGCACTCACCAAACCACAATTACATCAAATTTAAACAAAGTAGAGTCGTCTACTTGCCATCAACTCTTACACTCAGTACTGAAGATACCAACGTTGATTCCACCAAAATGTGGTAAATAATTACGGAGAGAAAGAGTTAAGTCTAGAACAAACATATTTTTTTCCTCTTTTGGTTACTATCCAAAATCATTCTATATTACCGAGAGGTACATATAAACCTATTTTCGCTAATCACTGGTCGTGTGTGTGTGTGTGCGTACGTGCGTGCGTGTGTGTGTGTGTGTGTGTGTTTGTTTCTTTTGGGCTTCGGAATGTTGTAAGTGTTTGCATCTTTGTTGTTATTGTTATAGATTAGTAACTATGCTGAGATGAACAATAATATCTGTATGGAGTCTATGGACTAATTCAATGATCGTTTTCATTCAAACCTAGGGAAACCGGTTCAAATCTTTTTTTTTTTCGTCTAAGATTATGTTATTAACGTTAATTAATGAGTTCTAATTAGTTTGTTTGTCAATTAAAACATCATTATTATTATAGCTTTTATATAGCGCTACTTTCAATCTTATAGCATGCTCAGAGCGCTTTGGTCCAATCTCATTTGTGGACCAGTGGGGGGGGGGGAGGGGGTATCTAGGAGTTGGTTTTTCGTGCTGCCTTTGGGCGCTCAGTAAACACAACTCTGCCCTAGTCGGGTGTCGAACCTCGAGCCCCCTTCTAGGTAGCCAAGCAAGCCAAGCTCAAGTCGCACTTGGCCTCTCGACCACGCTTCCCACATACTCTCGTCAGTTATATCAAATGAATAGTATTTTTTGAACAAAATATACAATATGTGATACCAATAGCTAGGACTTGTGCAAGTAAGTAAAAAGTTTAGTTTCCATGATAAGACCTTGCGATTTATGGGGAAGATGTTTCATAACTGACGGTTGACGAGTAGGGTGTCATGTGGTCAGCACAACGACCAAATGCCTTTACTTTTCCCAACTCAAGTAAGGTACCCATTAGAGCTGGGTGGACACAGGAGCACCACAAGAAAAATTGAAAATCCCATTCTTCATTGAGATTCGAATCCAGGACTAGTAAAGTTCCCCTTTCAGACCTTGTGGTCTATAGGGCAGATGATGTAAAGGTCATCTGATTCTGTGGCCTACGGTTAACGAGGGTGTCATGTGGCCAGCACAACGACCAACCGCCTTTACTTTTCCCCAACTAATGTCCGGTACCCATTAGAGCTGGGTGGACTCAAGGGCGCCCGAAAATCCCGAAATAAAAATCCCAGTCTTCACCAGGATTCGAACTCGGGACCTCCAGTACGGAAGCCAAGTGCTTATCCACTCAGCCACCGCGCCCCCTTAGGACTCGTGGAAACATTGCACTATATAAAACAACTCTTGAACTCGACAACTATTGCTTCAAATAACGTGACTCTTTATCGAGTCTATTATTAACCTAACAGCCATTTCTGCACGATCGGCATCAAGAAACCTTTAACCGTGTTACTGCTGTAGTAAAATCATAAACATAAATAAATATAGACTGGCCAATAAGAGAGTTTTATGAAATGCGAATTTGTGGATTGCGTTTGTGTACTTTATTTTATGACTATAAATTTTGTTTAATCTCTAAGACTGAAGATCATGCAATTTTTACTTTTTTCATAATTCGGAAATCCGAATTCAATAGATATACATGTTTTCAAGTTACATGAAGTTACTTCCTTTTTCCAGTCTATATTTATGTATGTCTATGGGTAAAACGCTACTTGACCCTCTGCCTCATCCTGGGCTATACTTTTCCGACATCACCCACTGTACCGAACTTACTTGCTGTACTGAATTAATTTGACTCACAAACATTTCTCCCTCTTTACATAGTATCCGCGAAAGTCTTCGCGAAAGCGTTCGAAACGCCCACATCTTGTCGCCATTTTTTTCCAGAGCAGGGATGCCCGAAATACGGCCCGCGGGACATATCCGGCCCACGACGTGATTCGACACCTCTGAAACGTCGGCAAAAAAGGGTAGACAATCCTCCCCCTCCATCAGTTTTTCTATGATGGATTGGTACCATAACCTTAAACAATTGAGCGTTGATGAGTAAATTAAAAGGGGAATCTGAATGTTGAATCTACCAAGAAAAGTGAACGGATCATTTCTTTGTGGGTTAATAAGAAAATATATTTGTTTTCTTAAGAAAGTCTGGCTGTTTGAAAAAGAAAACGGCATTATTAAACAAATATGACGGCATGAGTGGTTTAAAAAGCAAAAAAAAAGTTAAATTACGCTAGATTTGAGGATCGATGGGAGTTTTACCCATCAGAGACAGGAATATAAGATGGGTGTAAAGCTAATTACAATTCTCACTTTTTAAGCCATTTTCTTAAGCTTAAAAAAATAATTAATATTCCGTTAATTAATATAAATACTAGTCCCGCGGGTTTCTAACCAAATTGTTTAGGTTTGTACCTATTTGTTTGACGTGGAACACGGCACAAGTATCGGAAATTAAAACTGCCCGCAGGCTGAATTAGATTGAGCATCACTGTTCTAGACGATCACATGACCATATCACGAGTTGGTCATGGGCTGTTAAGTCTGCACTGTTCCGAAAATCAGCCCCTCTATACATTCCAATGCGTGCAGCACGCTGGCCTGTGTTTTTTGTGTGACGGCTATTAACTAATACCTATACTTGTTCAACTATAGCTATACATATAAAATAAATAATATATGCATATATTTTTGGCATGGTTCCATTCATAAGGTGATACAGGTGACAGTGGACTGCAGATACATCATAATGGCACTACGTTTTTAATAATGATTCCAAACATCTATTACCTAACTAGTTACTCATATATAAGCCTGATCATGACCTCGACAGGAATAGGAGAAAATGGGAATAAGGTAAGATAATCTATTTACCTATCTGTTTGTCCGTCTGTCAGTTTGTCTGCCTGTATAGCTGGCTTTCAAACCAGACATACCAACATAGTTAATATAAGCTTTGAAAAAAAATAGACTACGACAGAAGGCTAATTACAAATAAGTTTACTTAGGCGCGTACTAGCGCATTATTCAGCGCGAGACATGGAGGCAAAATAAGTTTCCTGCAGGGAAGGAGTGAGGTGGTGCACGTTGCTTGATATCCCCAGTCTTGGAACTACCATTTGTTCACGGCGAATTCCTCCACTAGCGCACCGAGGGACGGGCTAGATAGAGCCTAGCTCATGGGAGCAAAAGAGCCTCCCGGCGCAGTCCGCGAAGGCCGCGCCAGTCGACCCAATTATGCCCATTAGGGAGACCCGCGAATCACCCGAGTCCCAGGAGAACCCGACCAACTCTCGAGTTGGTTCCAGCGCTATCCGCTTTTCGGAGATCCCCTTAGGTCTATTACTCACCGTTACCCCGGGGCCCCACGGGGGGGGGGGGGGGGCTGGACATAACCCTTTTGGTTTGACTTTTACACTTGCCGACTGCTCATTCATCAGTGGCAAGCAACCAGTACTTTTGGCCACCCCTTTGAGAGAGGGGTGTTCACGTGACAACCGCGATGAGGTGGTACTGGAATTGCCACGCGAGACATGGAGGAACTTTGTTGAGAGTAAGACAGTTTTAAAGTCTTCTCTGGTGCAATATCTCTCTTTGGGAATAAAACAACTTTCAAACATAAACCAAATTTTGATTTTATTAGCTGTACCGAAACGGGAAAAGACGCTATTTGATATGTGTGAAATGTCTGTCCGTCCGTCCCATTTTACATCTCGTAAACTAGAAAGGTTTGTGAAAATCCGACATCATAATATTTTAGACCATTCAAGTTCTGATCTAATTTTTTTTAAATCACTAATGCAAGCAGTTTATTCATAAAAAATGCACCATATTTAAAACTATTCACTATTAATAGTATGAAAAACTGGAGGCTCTTTAATAGGGAAAATAAAAGGTTGCACATATTTATTTCACAATTGTGCTAATGGTTTTAGAACTTTTGTCAAAAAAAAAAAAAACTTTTTTTTTTTTTTTTCACAAATTTATTGCTTAGTTAAGTAAGTTCTGTCATACAAACTACACATTTAGATCTACACACAAAAGAATATGTTAACTTTTTTTTTAAAAGAGAAAAAAAATCTATTTACCGTGTGTGAAAGCTGGGCATAATTTAAAACAAAAATTAATAAGTAGTTGTTTTTTTTCATATTGTCAAGTGAATAACAGGCTGCATGACAATTAGTAGCACACTTAAAAAAAATTTTTTTTGGATTTTTTTTTTGTTGAGGATTTGAATAAGAGATTAGACCTATACAAAACAATTAGATCAATTAGATATTCATTAGACATTAATTAGGCTAGGCTCACATCTAACTTTACACTCAATTTCGCCTATCCTTTGGTCTGCTGGACCACTGGGGCACCACACAGGATCTGTCTACCTTCTTTCCGCTTTATCCATTCTTCTCTGTCATTTGTCTTCGATAGAATTGAATTCTTATGTTCTTTGTAAAGATACTGAAAGCTGCGTTTTTACCTTCCTGTGTGAACCACTTCGGGGACGATTTTGAGTTTGTGTTTCTACACAAATTGTTTTTGTAATCTTGTTTCTATTTCATTTTATGGCGTACTACGAAAGAAAAAAAAGTTCATGAAAATCCATTATGTACAGCAAGTGGTAGAATCAAGTGGCATCACTCACCGAAAACTGTACGCATAAGAGTTCTTGGCTCCTGTCAACAAAATATAAAGTAATCAAATTTCTGTCCAAGCTGTTCATTATGGGTATCCGTGGGCTTAATCGATAGCCTCTTTTGTTGTCTCTCTTTTTTGCCTTTTTATGGGCTTACACCAATTTCCTCTTTTTTTTTTTTTTTTTTTTTTTTTTTTTTTTTTTTTTTTTTTGA
>JADKLZ010079391.1:2695626-2710766 GCA_021533235.1 Biomphalaria straminea
GCAGGCCAGAGCACTTCAAGGACTGTAGCGCCACTGGGATGGATGGATAGAATAGGCTCTGCCTGGCGTTAATTGAGAAGTTGTAGACTCCTCGCTATTAACAGCAACGGGTTCTGTGGGAGAGCTGCCTCCAATCCCTATTTCCGGTATTGAAAGCCAACAAAATGAAAGTTCTGAGGTATCTACAGTAAATTATCCTGCTATGAAAATTTTTTTTTTCCAAAACCATGTCATCGCAACTGTTTTAATGCGTAATTCATTTTATTGGAGAACATGTCCCGCAAACCTTATGCGACGCTCTATCACAACATTCTAAGGAGTCGACTCCCAGTTCGGCATAGGATTTCCTTGATTGAGACTGACTGACTGCTAAAATTCTTCTTAGCTTTCTTTGTTGAGCAAACTTTTTTTTTTTCAAATTTAGAAAATGAATATTCACTGAGATTTATTATAGGAGACCAGCCACTGGTAGACATTTGTAGCCTCTCCTGGCTAAGCTCTTGGAATCACATGACTGTAGTTCGCTTTAGATTTTGTATTCCAAAAGGGAATTTTTATCGTCAAAATCATTTTTGGAGGATTTAAAACTAAAAAATGTGTGGAGTTTTTTTTTTTGTTTTTTTTTTTAAATTCAAAACTCGCTAATCAAGGCTCATATTGTTTGGTGATTGTAGTTTGCTTTAGAGTAAAATTGAAAAGAGAGGTTTTCAACTTCAAAACTCTAAGTATGGGATTATTTAAACTCAAAACCATCAGGATGGGTTTTAAACTTTAAAGTCAACCCCCAGCTCCCTTGTTTTGTTGCTCTCAAAGATTTGTAAAATTAATTAAACTAGTCGACCTGCGGCATAGCATACGCCGCTATTTTCCAGGGCAGGCCTTAGGCACTGCAACATATAGGCGACCACAGTGGATCCCGCACTTTCTTTGGACCCGTGCTAAATTTTAGGTGTATAAATTATTAAATTGAACCATTTTATAACATATAACAGATTTCCCGCGGCCTCTTGACGACCGGCGGCATGGCATACGCCGCTATTTTCCAGGGCAGGCCTTAGGCACTGCAAAATATGCGACCGCAGTGGGTCCCGCACTTTCATTGGACCTATGCTAATCTTTTAGGTGTGTAAATCATTAAATTAAGTTACACAAAGTTAATTCCTTTTTCCAGTCTATATTTATTTATGTCTATGGACCCGTGCTAATTTTTAGGTGTATAAATTATTAAATTAAACCATTTTATAGCATATAAGTTAATATAACAGATTTCCCGTGGCCTCTTGGACTTGATTTACCAGAAGCCCCTGGAAATCTCATGAAATGTTATTAAATATAGGCCTACGAAAAAGTCCTGGAAATCTCCGGAAATTATTAAATGTCGATCTAGATTAGTTTTAAAGAGTCTTACGACACAATATAATCTCTTCCGGCTTCCACTTTTTTAACCTCCCTTCCATTCACTACACAAATTCATAAGAGAGTTTTATGAAACAAATATTTGTGCATTGTACTTCATTTTATGTCTAGAATCTATAAATTGTGTTTAATCTCTAAGACAGAAGATCATGCAATTTTTAAATTTGTCATAATTTAGAAATCATAATTCAATAGTAGATATATATACATGTGTTTTCAAGTTACACGAAGTTACTTCCTTTTTCCAGTCTATATTTATTTATGTCTATGCTATTTTGTGAATGAAATAGTGCGGATTGGGACCATTCACACCGCGTGCGTACGCCATGGGATCTTCCCTATTTACTTGTTGCTTGCATGTTGTTGCTTGCATGTCGTTGTTTGACCTCTTACTTAGAGGAATATATATATATATATTTATAAATTGCTATTAATAAACAAAATGTAGGCTGTAGGCTTTGTGATAACATTACAAAAACAAGTATTGTAGCTAACATGGTTAAGTAATGTAGAGAATCCTTAATAGATATGACGTAGTGTTCTTATTAAAAGTATAATTGTATATTTATATGTGTACACATTTACATAGTATGTGCACATGTTTATCGCCTTCAGGTAGAAATTTATTACAATGGTAAACCGTTAACTGTTGTGTATCTTGGGATTCTACAAACTAAAACTATAGATATATATGGGCATAACATGTGAGTCATTAAGTTATCTCTCTTTGAAAGTGTATTTCATGATTATCTCCCTTTCTCTCAATCGCCTTTTTTCGCTGTCCCTCTTTATCTCCTTGTCTTTCTCAATCTTTCTTATCTTTTACTGGGGTGTGTGCCTCCAACTTTAATCTCTTCTACCTTTCTCTTCATTCTTCATTCTTTTTCTTCATTTCATTATAAGCTTTCCGTTCGCCAAACGGAAGTGTTAAAATTTAATTTTGTTTTTAGCTTTGTCTCTCTCTCTCTCCCTCACTCCCTCACTCCCTCTTCATTTTCTCTCTCCATCCTCCAACATTGGGGGCGCGGTGGTCGAATGGTTAAGCGCTTGGCTTCCAATCCTGAGGTCCTGGGTTCGAATCCCGGTGAAGACTGGGATTTTGGAATTTCTGGATTTTTTAGGGCTTCCCCTGAGTTCACCCAACTCTAATGGGTAACTGACTTTAGTTGGGGAAAGCAAAGGCGGTTGGTCGATGTGCTGGTCACATAACACCCTTCTCGTTAACCGTTGGCCAAAGAAACAGATGACCTTTTTTCATCTGCCCCATTGATCGCAAGGTCTGAAGGGGACACTTTTTTTTTAATCCTCCAACAGTATCTGCCTCCCTCGCTCTGACTTTCTTCCATTTTTTTCTTAAATTCTCTCCTTACTTTTTCTCCCTCCCTGCCTCCCCCCTCTCTCTCTCCCCTCCCCCCTCTCTCTCCCTCCCCCTCTCTCTCAGCCTCCCCCCCTCTCTCTCTCCCTCCCCCTCTCTCTCTCCCTCCCCCTCTCTCTCCCTCCTCCCCCCCTCTCTCTCTCTCCCCCCTCTCTCTCTCCCTCCCTCTCTCTCTCTCTCTCCATCCTCCCCCTCTCTCTCCCTCCCCCCTCTCTCTCCCTCTCTCTCTCCCTTCTCCCCCTTATCTCTCTCTCCCTCCCCTCTCTCTCTCTCTCTCCCCTCTCTCTCTCTCTCTCTCCTTCCTCCCCCACTCTCTCTCTCTCCCTCCTCCCCCCATCTCTCTCTCTCTCCCTCTTCCCCCTCTCTCTCTCTCTCCCCTCCCCCCTCTCTCTCTCTCTCTTTCTCTCTCTTCCTTAAACATTACCAGCTATGAAAAACTTTTTTTTGTATTTATTCATAATTTGTAAACCATTTCAATTTTTTTTTTTTACATTTCGAATTTTCAGCAAGGACGAAAACCTAATATCGACATGGACAGTTGAACCATTTATAATCACAAGCAGATACCCCATGTTTTTATCAGTCTTTGTGATGGATTATGGTGATCCAAACAGCACGGCTTCTTTTCAAGCATTACCTGTGGAGTCATGGGGCAGAAGTTACATCATCGTTACGCTAAAGTAAATGTGTAAGCTTTTTATGATCAAGACACATGCACACTCATCCATACATAAACACCCTGCTAGTTAGAATTTTACGAATAAAAAGTATTAATGCTATGCTGTTTGTATATATGTAATTGTGGTTCTGGTACCGCGAGTGTAGTGTTAGTATTGCCAGGGCCTCTTCTGGCCTTGTAATAATGTACTTAGGTGCGCACTAGATTTGCTGTTGCGTAGATACATTTGTATTCACACAGTAAACTATAAGACCGCATACGTGAAATCACTAATAGACTCTGAATCAGCAGACGATATTTTATTATACAAATAAGACACAATATCAGGTGGCCGAGCCTTGCTCGGTTAAATAAATGCCCTGCCCAGCCTGACTGTCAGACAATAAGAAGTTCATGCCGGCTTTTGCCATCCATCCATCCCAGTGGTGCTACAGCCCGTGGTCTGCTTTTAGTTTTACACATCCCTTCATTCGTATCTCTAAACGCGTTCTTGTTTGGAAAGAAATATTTTAGTGTTCTAGGGTAAGCCTAGTGACGTAAGCAGCGTTTTTTCCGTTTACGTCATGGAAAACTTTCATTCATAAATTATTCTAACCAAAATTAATGGTCTGCTTTTAGTTTTACACATACCTTCATTCATATCTCTAAATGTTTGCAAAGAAATATTTTAGTGTTCTAGGGTAAGCCTAGTGACGTAAGCAGAGTTTTTCCCGTTTACGTCACGGAAAACTTTCATTCATAAATTTTCCATTTCCTTCATAAATTATTCTAAGATTGAGACATTTTCATATCGAAATAACGGTCGAACTCGAGTTTTCCCGATGTGCCCAATGAGCTGAAAATTTTTTTCTCAATAATGTGCAGATACGTTGAAATTTTAAAGAAAATCGTTAGAGCCGTTTTCGAAATAGAAGAAATATATATACAAGAATTGCTCGCTTAAGAGTATAGGATATAACAGAATAAAGGCAATTCCAGCCATCACATCAATATATATATATATATGTATTTTTTTGTTTAAATAGCCACACTTTACTTACAACTCAAATATGTTAGCTTATTACAATGTTTCACGGAAAAACTAAACTTTACAGCATACCACTATATTTTACATTAAGATTTCTATTTTATAAAGTGCTGATGGTCTGTCTGTAGTCTGTGATAAGTAGATCCATGGATGCTGATATTATCCGCGAGTTCGTTGAAGACACAACAACAGATTGAACAATGAATACACTTGATAACGCAGGCTGATAACTTCAAACAATTTAATGAATAAGTAAAAGGGCACAGTCGTGTCGTCTTCTAAGGCGTCTTGTCCGTTATATCTCTAGTTCGTAATCCTACTTTTTAATTCCTCGTCACGTCACTATGGAAAAGCCCGATTAAACCACAATTCTACGCGTCTTTGTGTCATTACAAAACGCACAAATGTTGAAGGTCGTTGTACCAATCAATCGGAGAAAAGTGGAGGGCCCTAACGAAGATTACCATACATTTTTCAAACTTTTTTAAAAGGGGATAGGGGTGTCGGATGGAACCACGTCGCAGGCCGTATTTTGGGCATTACTGCTTTATAAATAATGTACGTCAGAAAAGCTAAATTCACAGATTAGGGATGCTCCTTATAGCGAGCAGACATTTACGTTGGACTATAAAACGATTAAAGACAGGTTAATTCAGTCATTCTATGGGCAGGGTTTAATCCACAAAACAGACTTTGAAAAGTGGTATGATGGAAGGGTCCCAAAAAGCCCGCGAAATCTGGGAGCGCATGAGGCACCCTGACCCTACTTACCTATGGCGGAGGCTGTCCAGGCCTGAGCAAGTTAGTATAGCACAGTGCATGACAGGCCATGTCCTGTTGGCTCACATTTCTCATGGCTATGGCCAAATTTTGATTTACGGTGTTACTGTTGCGGGGACGAGTAGGAAAGCTGAAATCTGATTGACTGCCCCTGACTTGCTGATCTCCTTCTCGACTGGTCTGGGAAACCAAAAATTATCGTCCTGTATGGTGATGTGTACGCACAGCAGGGTTTCTGTCCAGGGGTTTTTATGGTTCAGGATTTTAGCTTCTCAAACCCTCACTCAAATGATGAAGATGATGATGAATGAAAGAAGACAGAAAGAAAAAGAATAAGCAAAAGGGAGATGATTGTACAGTTTTTAAAAAAATGAAGAGTTATCTTTCGTACATTTCTCCTAAGACTCAGGGAGATGATTGTACAGTTTTGAAAAGAATTCAAGAGTTATCTCCCGTACGTTTCTAACTTAGACTAACACTACTGCATTTATGTCCGCAGCCGACATGCGTCAATTCACATAATGACTATCAGAGCTCAGAAAGCCTGGATAGATTTGAAGTGCTCTACCCCTTGCAGCCATCCTTACAACGGCTCAGTACAACTCTACAGGTATCTTGTCTATAGTAGTAACGTAACTAAAATACTTTTAGAGGGAAAAACATTTTAAGTTAAAAAAGAAGTCAATATCAACGTGAATAAACTTCGAATATAATAACGTGCGATAAAAATGAAAAGATAATACACTAACCAAGCAATTCGGGTATCGAATCTGTAACGCAGTAGCTGCTAGAACTTAGGCATTTCATTTTTCTTTGAACGGTCAGAAATGTCTACTTTTGGTATATTCAGTATATGGACATCTTAATTTGACACTTGATCTAAAAAAAAAAAAAAGTTTTTAGATGTAGATAAAAAATCTAGATGTAATCGAGTATTAGATTTATGTAAAAATAAAGGGAAAGCTTATAAACTTTAATGAAATTGAAGCAACTTAATAAGGTTTACTGTTATAACATTATTTCGGTACACTACGGATGACTACGCCAATTTATTTTTTTAAATGGACCTCATTCACCAATCGTAAACAAACAACATATGTTCTATACAAATTATGTAATCCATAAAGGCTGTCACGTGATACGTTTTTTTCCATTGTTTTATCACTATTATCACGTAGCTAATAGGTTTGTTTACGATTGGTCAATGACGTCTATTATTATTGTTTTATAAAATAAGTTCAATGATTAGTATTTAAACCTTAACTTAGTAGATGCAACAACTAGTAAGCGTAGATTCACTTTTGAATCATTAATTCTTTACTTTCGGGAATTCCTGAACGCGATCGTCACTTTAAGTACGCGATAGGTTTCATTCAAAACCGATGTTTGTCTCTAAACCTAATATTCCTATATCTTGAATCTAGATCTCTCATCTCATCTCAGCCTGTGGTCCCTACTGGGGCATAGGCCACCAACCAGCTTTCTCCAGGCATCTCGGTTCTGGGCGAGTCTCTCCAACTGTCCCTATGTCTTGCCCATCTGCTTGGCTTCTGTTTCCAGATCGCGGCGCCATGTGTTCCTGGGCCGTCCGCTATTCCTCTTTCCTTGGGGGTTCCAGGTTAGGGCTTTCCTTGTTATGTTGGATGCCGGCTTGCGCAGGGTGTGACCTATCCATCTCCAGCGTCTCTGAAGGATATCTATTTCAATGGGCTGCTGTTTTGTTCTTTGTCACAGTTCCTCATTCGAGATCTTGTCTGGCCAGCGGATCATAAGAATCTTCCTCAGGCAGGTGTTGATGAATACCTGGATTTTTTTGATGGTGGTGACGGTGGTTCTCCAGGTCTCTGCTCCATAAAGTAGTATCGGCTTACAATGGTGTTAAATAGCCTTATCTTGGTGGTGGTGCTTAGTTCCCTAGATCCCCAGTTGTTCTTCAGCTGATGGAAGGCTGCTCGAGCTTTACCTATGCGGGTTCTGACATCTGCATCTGTTCCGCCATGGTGATCTATAAATCTAGATCTCTAGCCAAGTTTTAATTAACTTTGCTTTTTTTTGTCTTTAAAAAGAATGAAACCGTCAAAGTCTTCTAAGTCTACATCTAAAACTATAACATTTCGAATATTATAAAATGCTTTAGATCAGTATACATTGGCTTAATCAGAAACTATTTCTCAGGGGTGTTTGAAACTCACTCCCTTTTGATCTCAGAAAGGCAATATGCTACACCACTTTTAAGAAGAACATTAAGACTTCAAACTTTTGTAGATTAGTTTGTGAAGTTTGCTACCATAATATTGTCATTTTATGTTTTATAGCGCATTGAGCATACATTTTGTTAACAGCGCTTTATAAATAAAATTAGTATTATTTATATTATTATTAGTTATTAATTATTAAGAAAAAAAAATTCGCTCTATACGTTGTTTAAAGAAGCTTTTTTCTTTTTTAAAGAGATGTGTTATTATTTTTTCTCTTATTCTGTATCTACAGTATGATGGCATTTACAATCTCCTTCTGTTCAGAACGCAATACTGGCAATCTTACTGGTAATTTTTTTTTATAGAACCTTGATGTTAAATATTTTGTGAGTGTGTCGATGGGTTGGAACCAAGAAGGATAGTTGGAATTAAGTTTACTGCAATCCCTCTATTCAGCTTGCTAATTCTTTGTGGATTTGTCCGGGAGGTGGCGTTGTCTACGAAGATTTGATTTGTGAAATTGTGAACATATAATATTTACATAAGATTTGTACTAAATTATTAAAATTGTACTACCTTTACTATTTTAACTGTGACTGGACCTTGCTTTTAATGATTTAACTGTATGGGATTTATCTCTTGTTATATAAAAGGAGAATAATCCTTGAAGGATTTCGGGCACGACATGGCCTAAATTAACTCCGCCATATGCCGAAGTCCGTCATATGCCGGTCCCAATCCCGGAAAAAAAGGAGGAGGGTTGGGCGTAGGGCTAGCTACCCTACCCTGTAGAAAAAACACTAGCTACAGAAACACCAAACAGCAAATCAACAGAAATCACGGACCTGGGAGAGGATGGACCTCCAGCTGGAAGGTTTATGACGCATGCTAGTGAAACAGAAGCCAAGCAGATGGGCAAGACATATGGGGACAGTTGGAGAGACTCGCCCAGAACCGAGATGCCTGGAGAAAGCTGGTTGTTGGCCTATGCCCCAGTAGGGACCACAGGCTGAGATGAGATGATGAGATTATGGCCTAAATTGTGCCAATGTGACAAAACTCAAAACTCAAACTTCTACTAATAATAATAACAATAAAAAGGTTTGTCTTCGAGTCAGAAGCTTACTGAGGGATGCAGTATTTACAGTGGCTACGCTATCCAAAGTGTAACGTACTTATTTTTCCTCAGTCACGGCATGCATAACCATTGTCCGCCGGTGGGCGATTAACATTTTGTTTTCGCTTTCTGCGAAAAATTATTTAATTGCTAATAACAAAAAGCTTAAATAGTTAACATAAATTTTCTAGGCTAACTAAAAGAAAGAATATTTGTATCTACCGAAACACTATAATACAAACGATTATATTTAATCAACGTGTTTAACCTTTTTTTTTGATCATATTAGTTTTAAAATCGTTTCGGTCAATCTGGACTTCGTAATAGCTAGTTAATTAATTTGCTGTGAAACTTTTTTTCTCTAGATAATTTTTTATATTTTCATGATTATATTTTCATTATTTGCGAATATGTGTACTTGATTACTTTCTCCGGATGTAATGCGCCATTTGTAATTGTGAAATGCGCCACTTTTAACGCATATGCCATAAATTTACCATTCCCTGCCTAAACAAAAAATCCCTCCACTTGTTTCGATCAGCATCTATTTCTAGCAGGGTATCAAGAAAGAGGTTTGTCCATACTTTCACATAGTCTAGCCAGCTTTACTTTGGACGAACCCTTCTTCCTGTTATGTGGAAAGCGTGGTCGAGAGGCTAAGTGCGGCTTGAGCTTGGCTTGGCTTGGCTACCTAGAAGGGGGCTCGAGGTTCGACACCCGACTCGGGCAGAGTTGTGTTTACTGAGCGCCCAAAGGCAGCACGGGAAACCAACTCCAAGATACCCCTCCCCCCCCACTAGTCCACAAATGAGATTGGACGAAAGCGCTCTGAGCATGCTAGAAGCATGAAAGTAGCCCTATATAAAAGCTATAATAAGTCTATAATAACTATAATAATAATAATATAATAATATCCGCTGTACCCTGGAAGCCATGTTTTATAATTTAACCGAACTTTGTTTCGTATTTTTCAAAATATTGTCTATTGCCAAGCAGTGTTGTCTTGTAAAAGTGAAGAATTATTATTCTTCTTTTCCTGGTTTCTGATATACAGCCAGGGGCGTAGCTTGAAATTTTCCATCTTTCTGGGTCGGAGCGGCTAGACCTCTTTGCGTGGTATTTAATTTTTTTATATAACAAAAACTCATTTAGGGGCGTCTCAAGTGGGGGCCCAGGGTGATTTTCCAATTCTCCCCACCCTAGCTACGCCACTGTACCCAGCAGTGTTCTGTATTATATACTCACAACGGCTTGGATTCTTCATTCAGTTTTAGCCTCCAGTGCTCAACTTTCACAATCATATAAAAGTAGAGATGGGAAACGAACCAAACCCGAATCGACCGAACCGAATCCGAACTTAAATCTGTCCGAATTGAACCGAACCCGAACTTTAAAGTAGGGCTCGATTCCCACCTCTATGTGCAGAGACAACTAGCGAAGAAAACAGCTGTAATTATAATTGGAAGCTGATATATATCTTTAAGGTTAAATACTAAGGTCTCGAAAAGATGCCCGACAGTACTAATTTCAAAATAAAAGAGATACACGATGTGGCTGTTTTTCTAATATATAAAAACCTTTTCGTCGAAGGAACGAAGATAACAGCGCAATATCCTATAGGAGTTATCGCTGGCAATTGTTGGAGTGAAATAGAGAATTGCAAGTCTCCCATGGCAACCGTGAAAGACATGACTCTAGGTAAGACTGATTTTATTAACTCATATAAATTTTCAAAAAGGATGGTGCGCGGCGGTTGAGTGGTTAAGCGCTTGACTTCCGAACCATGGAGTCCTGGGTTCGAATCTCGGTGAAAACTGAAATTTTGAACTCAACTCTAATGGGATATGTCACATTACTCTATTGCCTTCATTGTCTCTTGAACGACTGTAGTTTCTTGTGGTCAAATCGTTTGCCGGTTCAATGCAGTGTCAAGTAGATTAATGAAGCTAGGTTTATTTTTAGTTCTCTGGGACCATCTCCATAGCAACAAGCTTTTGCATCAAGCATGCTGTCATGGAAAAATATTGCATTCAATGACTGTCGGGTTTATGCAGATGTCCAAATGGTTCGAGACTTCGTCCCTTTAATGAACCATGTGACCAGAGAAAGGATTTTATCTCATGGCCAGGATGAGAGATTGGCTCTTCACCGACCCCTCTGTCTGGAGACCCCCTGCAACTAGGTGATCACGAATCACACCCGTTTGGTCGTAGGACACGGCTCCTTGAGCCCGCACGAGTGCCCCCTCCCGTGCGAGGCCGGAGGCCGAGCCCACGGGGGGGCCCTCCATATGCCTATGCTGTCCCACCGAACCCGTGCGAGGGTCCATCACCACCCGTATGGCCCCCGTTAGGGAACGGATCGGTGGGGGTTTCGGACTGGTTAGCGAGCCTTTCTTACATCCCTACCACGTGAATGTACCCTCTCTCGAGGATACGTGTGGTAACTCACTGAGAGCTATGTGTGCTACCATACTTCGCCTATCCATTTCCCTAGATGGACGTTTCCACGGAGGCGCCACGCTGAGGCGACGGTAGCCGATTCCTCCGCTGTCGGGTTTAAGAATTATGCTATTAACAGCTGAACACAATTAAGGTCCCGAGGTTCACACACACACACACATTTGTGCAGAGGAACCAACTATGCAGATGATTTTAATAACACAAATTATGAATTTAATTGTATGATACTTGATGTATGAATATGTACACTTAGAATGATGAATGGTAAATAGATAATACTAGTCGACCGGCGGCATAGCATACGCCGCTATTTTCCAGGGCCGGCCTTAGGCACTGCAGCATATGCGACCACAGTGGGTCCCTAACTTTCTTTGGACCCGTGCTAATTTTTTAGGTATATAAATGATTAAATTGAACCATTTTATAAAACATAACAGATTTCCCGCGGCCTCTTGATTTACCGGGAGCACCCTGGAAATCTCCTGAAATGTTATTAAATGCTATGCCGCCGGTCGAAAAAGTTCTGGAAATTTCCGGACATTATTAAAATCTTTTTAAATAAAAAAAAAATATGCTATGCTATTTTGTGAATGAAAATAGTGCGGCTTTGGATATATTATTTCCCATTCACACCGTGGTGCGTACGCCATGGGATCTTCCCATTTGCTTGTTATAAGTAAAAATGCGTGAATTCATGAATGAAAAATACTATGAATGGAGATTTTTAAAAAATGGCTAATTGACTTTAATTTACGCGATATTAAGAATATAGCTGCACTCATGTAACAATGCTTTAGAAAAACAAATTTGAATGTTAATTTGATTAAATGGACTATATATAATTAGTATGTTCATGTGCTATATAGCCTACTTGCGAAGAGAAGTTCCATAATCTTCTTAGAGTTGAATTCGAGTTTTAGATCTAGATCTAGATCTAGGAACAGATTTTTTATGTATAAATTATTAAATTAAACCATTTTATAACATATAACAGATTTCCCGCTGCCTCTTGATTTACCAGGAGCCCCTGCGATATCTCCTGAAATGTTATTAAATATAGACCTACGAAAAAGTCCTGGAAATCTCCGGAAATTATTGAAATCTTTTGTAATTCAATAGTAGATATATATATATACATGTGTTTTCACGAAGTTACTTCCTTTTCCCGGTCTATAGATTTCTTTATGTCTCTATGCTATTTTGTGAATGAAATAGTGCGGTGCGGATTGGGTCCATTCACACCGTGGTGCGTACGCCATGGGATCTTCCCTATTTACTCGTTGTTGTTGTTGTTGTCTGACCTAATTCTTTGAGGATTATAGATATAGATATTTAATACATAATATAAATACATAAATTATATGATAGATATGATAGATATAGATGTATTCCTAAGTACACATAAGCACCTTTCTACGGTTACTTGTCACACGGGTTTCAACGTAAAACCAGATGCTGACCGACTGCCGTCACATTACTGCCAACATTGTCTGTAATAAAGTTAGACCTCACTGATCTGTAACTGGCACCAACTGATGTGTAACAGTACTGACACTGGCAGTGACACCAGAGACTGTAATATATATTTCTGAGAAAACAAGCGACGCCCACACTGGTATAGGATCAAGAGCAGTAACCACAAATCCAACACTGGCACCCCTAAACAGGGGTCCACAAATCCTACTGAATAGAATAATGTACGGTATGTCCAAGAAACTACAAGTCCAAGAAACTATAAGTCCAAGAAACCATTACAGACTACGGACTAACACACCATCCGTTTTAATAAAAAAAATCAGCTGGTGAACTGTCTCAGGACAGCGAGTGACCAATGACTTTGTGACGTAGCAGAAAAACAATAACAATACAAGGCACTCTCGCCACGTACAAACAATACGAGCAGAGGAAATCACAATACCCAACAGAGTTGGGAGAAAACAAAGACACCTCAACGAACTATGTGATAATGACCATAAAAGGAACAGCGGAGACGTAGTGGTGTGATAGGCGTGGATTATTTCCAATAGAGAAGAGAGAAGTTAAAGGGAAACTCCCATGGTTTTGACAATTTTTAATATAACATGTGTTTTGATTTACAGATAATGAATATATTATTCTTTTTTTTTTTATTTGCAAGAATAATTTAGTAATTGATGTTTTTCTGACGTAATTTTTCTGCGCATCCAAAACGGTCAGATTTTCACGTAATTTCCATGTGACGTCACGAACTGATAGACAAATCCTGTACTACTACGAGTGCTTGCTGAATAACGGAAAACATAACAAAAAAGTTTACATTCTGGTAAAAGAAATATATCTGCTCTATGCAGTTAAATCTAAATATTGTAAGCAAAGACAAAAAATGCGTGTTGAAAGTAGATTTACATGCTTGACTAACCACGGCAGTGTTATATATATATATATAAAACTATAGCATAGCTCTGGACTATGCCTAAGAGCCTGACAACTACTGTAAGAAAGAAGCGATACGATTGGTTAAATCTAGTTTCTCTTTCAGTATTGTTGGGGGAGTGACGTATGCCTAAGATAAAAACATAATTTCAAAGAACCCCGTTTTTTAGGAGATGTCAAGAATTTACTGTCTAATTTATTAAATATAAATGTTTCTAAGCATTTAAATAAAAAATGGTAAAATGTTTACTATTACAACTTTTTACGCAGAATTTAAATATGTAAATAACTCAAATTTGAAAAACTAGGAGAGTTTCCCTTAAGGATTAAAAAGTTTGAGATAGACAAAGAAAAAGTTGTAGAAAAATCTGGCTAAGTCTTTTATAGCTTTTATATAGCGCTGCTTTCATGCTTATAGCATGCTCAGAGCGCTTTGGTCCAATCTCATTTGTGGACCAGTGGGGGGGAGGGGGTATCTAGGAATTGGTTTCCCGTGCTGCCTTTGGGCGCTCAGTAAATACAACTCTGCCCGAGTCGGGTGTCGAACCTCGAACCCCCTTCTAGGTAGCCAAGCAAGCCAAGCTCAAGCCGCACTTAGTCTCTCGACCACGCTTCCCACAAGTCAAGTGTTATGAGCTTGAACGGAGATGGTAACCTTGTTTTAAATGTATTGTATAATGTGTATCTTGTTGGCTTGGACATGTTCGCCGGATGGAGCACAATCACATTACGAAAGTCATCCTCCACGGACAACTTGCGACTGGCTCAAGAAAAACTGGTCGCCCCCACCTCCGTTACATAGATGTAATAAAACGTGACCTCAAATCAGTGAACATCAATACTGACCAGTGGGAAGACATAGCTCTAGACCGCACCAGATGGAGAGAGACAGTGACCAAGAAAGCTATGGACAGCGAAAGAGCATGGGCCTCAGCTCTGGAAGAAAAACGGACAACGCGGAAAATGGCCAGCTCCTCTACCACTGTAGCAAAGACCACCTTTACCTGCGATACTTGTGGACGGGAGTGTCTCTCCAAAATAGGGCTCCACAGCCACACGAGGAAGTGTGCGAGATGAACCATAGTCGTTCTACGACAGAAGGAGGCCAATGAACGAATAAATGAATGTGTATTTTATTCAAAGTATTACTAGTACAAGAATTAAAGTATTGTTTTGTTCTATCATAGGAGAATCTTTATTGTTTAAATTAACAGTCATATTTGAATCTTCGGCATCAAGATCTTTTTAAAGTGTTCAGTAATTGCTTGAAATATAAATCTACATTAAATTATTTCATCATAAATGTATTGTCGTTTCAACAAAATCTTATATCAAGAAATCTTTGCATCAAAAACAAAAGATGATTACATCTATCACTTTAATATGCAAGATTTTGACAGGCAGCATAGGTGTAGAATGATAAGGTTTTGTATGTTCTAGTTATTTGCCAGTTCAGAGCAGTATGCATGCAGGGTGGTAACGTTTAGAATGTTCCATTTGTTGCTATTTCAAGTTCAGGGTAGTGCAGATGCATTAAAGTACCTCCGTGTTATCGGTCTATTTTGTTATGCGTAAATTAGTTGGAAATGCTGCAGGTCGTGGGTAATATATATAAATGGATATGTTAATAGATAGATAGATAGATAGATAGATAGATAGATAGATAGATAGATA
>JADKLZ010079391.1:2710776-2721215 GCA_021533235.1 Biomphalaria straminea
ATAGATAGATAGATAGATAGATAGATAGATAGATAGATAGATAGATAGATAGATAGATAGGTAGGTAGGTAGGGAGGTAGGTAGGTAGGTAGATAGATAGATAGGTAGGTAGGTAGATAGATTGATAGATAGATAGATAGATAGATAGATAGATAGATCACGACACAACATCTGTATCTAATCAGAAATGTTCCTGCCAACTATAAGTTTTGGCAAAGAGTTCATCACCTTTAAGGTCAACAGGGATACCTTTGAACATGTAGTGGAGAACCTGATCGTCTCTTTGACTGACAACACTCGTGTCGCCATAATATCAGGGAGATCGTTTGTTAGCGTAGATCTACCAAAAGCCGGAGGTACGCATTCTGTAAGTCATCTTTCAACATTTTGATAAAGCTTTTATCAACTCTTTATTTCTTGGAAAAATCTGTCCCCTTTATTTCTCCGATACCGGATCCGAATCGAATACCCCATTTGAAAAAATCATGCCGAGAAGAGGAAGAGGAAGCGTGGAGTGAGTTGTAAGGTCGCCTTATCCCCGTACAAGGAGAGACCCTTTGCCACACATGGACCATTTCTCTCTCTCTCTCTCATTACCTTTTCCCAATCGCTCATCTTGCAGAGCTCGGCATTCATAAAGAATGTGCTCTATTGTCTCATCGTCCTCGAAACATTGGATACCCAATCCAGAATCAAGTTGAATATTTGTGGACGATTATTTCTTCTGCCTGACTACACAAGAATTAATTTAAAAGAATATTAGCGCATTATTTTATATCCTTGATAAATGCTTTAGATAACACATTGGCTCTCGTCCGTCAAAGCTTTCGGTCCATGAGCACAGCACAGGTCATAATGGACCTCATTCACCAATCGTAAATAAACACATTTAGCCACGTCATAATATTGATAAAACAATGAAAATATACGTATAACGTGACAACCATAATGGATGAAATACTTTGTATAGAAGATATAGAGAATCACGTGGCTAAATGTTGTTTGTTTACGTTTGGTGAATGAGGTCCATTGGGACAGCCGTTGACCTTTGTGACTCGCCTTAGTCTGCGTGTCAGTAGGTCACACACACACACACACACACACTATTTCAGTCCGCCACTGAAGTTACAGCAATATTATTTAGGCAAAATGGCTTTACTACCTGTGTTAAAAAGCAAGAACATTTTTTAATTATTTTTTTAAAGACAATCTCATCTCTGCATGTCCTTCAGAGGCATAGGCCACAAACCAGCTCCTTCCAGCCATCTCGTTTCTGTTCGAGTCTCTCCATTATCATCACAATTTGCCCATCTGCCTTGCATCTGTTTCCTGGGCCGTCCCCTCTTCCTCTTTCCTTGGGGGGTCCCATGTTAGAGCTTGCCTTATGTTGAATGTAGTCAGTGGCGTAGCTAGGGTGGGGGGAGGAGGGGGGAGATTTTGAAAATTCCCCCGGGCCCCCACTTGAGTGGGGCCCCCAAATGAGTGTTGTTTTTACATTAAAAATCAAATATTACTCAAAATACAGGGGCCTCCAAGGAGGTCAAGTCCCCCCGGGCCCCCAAAGGATGGAAAATTCCTAGCTACGCCCCTGAATGTAGTTTTACGAAGGGTGAGACCAAACCATCCATGGCGACTCTGACACATACCTAGTTCAATGCGCTGCTGTTTCCTTATATGCAATATTTCCTCATTCGAAATCTAGTCTGAGCAGCCGATCAAAAATAATCTTCCTCAGACAGGTATCGAGGAATACCTTGATTTTTTCTTAACATAATAATGATGGTGGCTCTCTAGGTCTCTGCTCCATATAGACAATACCTTCTTAAAATAAGATTGTTTTTATTTATTAATAAAACACTTAACTCTTTCTCTCCGTAATTATTTTCCTTGTTTTGAAAGTAGTATAGGCTTTGCTCATTTGTATTTCACTATCATGTTATGATTAACCCTTAAAACGCGTGTGGTAGTTTAGCCTCCAAGCAGGGCCGGTCTTAGGCCACTGCAGCCTATGCGGTCGCAGTGGGCCCCGCGCTTTCATAGGCCCCGCGCTAATTCTATGTGTAATTATTAATTGCAAAATATATACGAAAAATTCCTGGAAATGTTTTGCACTTAATAAAATCTGAAAACTCATAAAAATCTCATGAAAAATAGACAGAATTGTCATTTGTGGGTGTCATTCATTGCGGAAAACACCAATCATAAGCGCGATAAAAGAAAAAAAAAAGCATTGTTAGCTTTCATGTTAAAATGTAGTAGACCTAATCGGGCAACTTTTCACCTTAACAGGACGTTCCCATACCTTATTTTCTTTTATAGTCACTAACATAAAAATATTCCATAGTTACAAGATTCGTACAGTAAAGCTAACTTGATCGCAATTTTGTACTTAGAAAAGAATGAAAAAAGAGGAAAGCCGAATTTATTTTCTTATACAAAATCTTTATTTTCACTAATTATCCTTATTCCCACCCAGACTATAGGCCCCGCGCAATCAGTTTCGCATAGGGCCCCGCAAGCGCTAGGACCGGCCCTGCCTCCAAGCATCAGAATTGTAATTCCATTTTGTATGCACTCATTGTTAAACAGCTCAGCACTTTAAGGGTTAAAAACTTCAATAAACTTTGTTTGTTACCAGAAAATGTTATATTCAGTTTTGTATAATAGGAGAATCCATGCTTTTATTTTACACAACACAAATTAAAGTTTATACATCAAAAACTCAATTTAGTTTACTGGGGGTCTGATCAACGTTGGCATCGTCAATTTTGAGGGGAAAACTTAATGTACATTGTTGGGTAAAAAAATCATCAGCTCGTTACTTATCATTAGCCACTGTGTGAAAAGTCTAGCTTGACCGTTATCCTTTTTTCAAAGTATAAAACAAAATTAAAATAGGCAACACTAGTAGAAAATATATACCTTGAAAGGACTTATTGTTTCCGGGTATCTCCCGATTCAAGATGTCAATAAATTAGTGTCTACGATTATTTTGCGCACTGTCTTGTATGTCTAGATCTAAAGGACTATGATGGGAATATTATATGATCTAGTAGATAGTACATAAGGGCTGGGTAGAAAACTTCCCAATTTGAAATCTAACATTTGTTAGTTATTAACAGAATACATTTTCTTTCAGTTGTATGAAATGTTATTAAAAAAAAGTTTTTTAAATGCAACTGTAGTTACATTTGTAACGCTAAAAACATTTTTAATGTCTTCTTTTTGTTCAATTCGGATTGCTAAAAAGTATTATAAATTTTTTTATTTTCTTTGTTATATTTCTAATGATTAAAAATATTATTTTGTTTCCCTTTTCAAAATCACAAGTTCTTACAACAAGACAGACCTCGAATGATAACAAGCAATCACCCCATACAAGTCATGCTCATTTTAAGACCTTACTGCTCAGATTCTAGTAACCAGTATCGTTTCAGTGGAGTGGCTATCTCTCTGTTGCTTCCAACAAATATGTACTTCAATTTCTACACCTGGAGGTACATATATAAATATTTATTTAGTTTGTCCGTCCCGTTCAAAGATAAGCACATTTCTCATTTCCCATGAACTCGAAGATGGCTGCAAATTCCAATCCTCGCTTTAAAAAGCCGGCCACTCGCATGACATGTGTAAGCTGTGTATTGTTTAGAGAAGCTTCTTCTCGCTTCAGTTCGCTTGCTCTGCGTTCTTTAACTCTTTCTCTCCGAACTGACGATACCAACGTTGATTTCTCCAGAATGTGGTAAATAATAAGGAGAGAAAGAGTTAAAGCTGAGTCTCCAACATTCACAGCTTCACGCCATGAAGTGCGATCAAGAGCTACATATTCCCAGCAGTGAGTGTCAATATCACACTACTTGATAGAACTCTTGGTTCCGCAAGTTTGTCATTCCCGGAAGTGGTAAAAATAAATGTGAGCACGGCACTACCAGTAAAATGCTTTCTAATTGCATGCGTCTAAAAAAGCTCTGACAACCACCCCCGCTCTTGGCCTTCACGTATGGCTCAGATATTAAGTCCGGCGGAAATGTTTTCATTGACGAAGAAGGGGCGAAAGGTCTTGGAACTCTAAGGCCATCAAAAGCGAACAAATCCTCCCTTCCATCACCCCTAATTGGGCGTGAGTTCCTCCTTCCCGCCACACTGTCCGATGAGATTGCGGTGAAACTAAGACTTTGATTTTTTTTAAAATTAACTGACAATGGACACATCGGACTCGCTGACTAGTGAAGCATTCATATACTATACAGCGGAAGCGCCCAAAGGCAGCACGGGAAACCAACCCCTAGATACCCCCTCCCCCCACTTGTCCACAAATGAGATTGGACCAAAGCGCTCTGAGCATGCTATAAGCATGAAAGTAGCGCTATATAAAAGCTATAATAATAATCATTTATTTCAAATAATTTCATTTTATTTTTTTTTTCAGCCTACCGGTTCCGGGCTGGTTGGCGACTCTCGTCATTATTAAACAGATTGGTTTCAAAGTCAAAGTGTTAGATGAGTTTAAAACCAGTATGTAAGTGAGTGATTATCATTTAGTTTTAGTTGTTTGTTTTTTTTACTTGGCGGATAATGGTCGCTGCAATCCAACTTCGCTAAACAATCCGACCTCAGTATATAAGCTTACCGCTTCGTATCTGCTCAATAAAACTCCTAAATTTCTTAAAACGAAAATATCTTTTAACAACAGACAGAATATTATAGAAATCTTTGACTAATTCGTGGATATCGTGGCTGATTCGGGCCATCATCTCCATGCTCTAATGTAAAAAAAAAATGTAAAATATTTTGGATGATTCGGATGCCCCTTTAGGCTTGAAGATAATAATTATTATTATTATTATAGCTTTTATATAGCGCTACTTTCATGCTTATAGCATGCTCAGAGCGCTTTGGTCCAATCTCATTTGTGGACCGGTGGGGGGGAGGGGGTATCTAGGAATTGGTTTCCCGTGCTGCCTTTGGGCGCTCAGTAAATACAACTCTGCCCGAGTCGGGTGTCGAACCTCGAGCCCCCTTCTAGGTAGCCAAGCAAGCCAAGCTCAAGCCGCACTTAGCCTCTCGACCACGCTTCCCACCGTGGGAATCTACTTCCTAGTCCAAACCATCCGAGAGACGGCAGACCATGCCACCCGCCGCGGGGGGGGGGGAGACTCAAACCAGGAACCACTGAGACACCGAAGACAGTCTTGCGCGAACACAGCACGGTTTGAGACAGCCGAAATGGCGCTAGGGAGAAGGCTTTGGTTTGTGCTACACCTGTCAGACCGAATAAGCCTTGAAACAGTCGATTAAATGAAAAGTATATTTTTTTTATTGAAAGGTCATCTGTAATGTTAAAAAATTTATTAATGTTTGAATCCACCCAGTTCTAATGGATACTGGACATTAGTTGGGGAAAATTAAAGGCGGCTGGTCGTTGTACTGGCCACATGACACCTGCGTTAACCTTAGACCACATAAACAGATTGCCTAGAGATCACAAGGTCTGAAAAGGGGGAACTTTTAACTGAATAATGAAGGTAATGTCTTTTTATAAAATGTATTTTAAAATGTTTTTTCTTGTTTTTTTTCATTTGGACAGCGGAAATACTATATGGATAGCGGCAAGAGATCCTTGGGAAGTCGGAGAGATCATGATCCTGAACCAATATCAAGCTTCTTCAGTATCGAAATTTGGTTGTTATGTTTTCGGTATTGATATGAAGATAACATTCATGCATATGGCTGGGTATTCATTGGTATGTTCAAATTGGGTGTCACGGACTCATTTCTATATTTCGTTGTTTACTTTAACATTCATTTAATAATTTATTTAATAAGTCAAGGTCACTTCTCCCAACCCAGTTTTGGTCTGGTTTACCCAGGGAATGCCCCTTGAAATCCTCACCACGTGTTGGAAGATTCTAGAACTTTATTGACGTCACTTTTGCACACGTCTCCATTGAAATCTGATTGGTTATGAATTTAATTAGCTCTTTTCAGACTGAGGCTTGGAAGCGTGGCCCCAGCAATGGACTTGGAGAACTTCGAGCAGATCGGACGATCAATTTAGATATTGTCTCTGAACAGAAAGTTGTATCTTTATATTAAACTACATATTATTTTATCTGTTGTACATAGCTGTACTAAGGTTGAATTGAAATTAAAAGGTTCTTGTATTTTGTTATTAAAAATATTCTTCAATGGTGTTCTAGATCTTCATTTTATTCAACACAATACAATCCCCGGCGGCACAACAAAAATACGTGTTGTGACATTGGGTATTGATCGGTATGTACGAATTGCAGGGTCGGATTTAAGTGGAAGCATTTGGGGTAAAAATGTGTGGAAATCCCCCAGTTAAGGTGGGGTTGCCTTTCAAACGATTTTAAATATAAAAATGTAATATATTAAGATACGAGATATATTGTTCAAAAACAAACAAAAAAATGTTCAGGAAACAAAAACAAGCTAAAAAGTTCCCAGAGAAAAGAAAAAATAATGTTCAAAAAGCAAACCACAAATAATGTTCAAATCAAAGATTTTTTTTTAAGTAACAAAATAAATTTTTCAAAAACAAAACAGAAAAAATTGTCAAGAAACGAAAAAAAATGATTAGGAAGAAATAGAGTAAAAAAGATTCGAAACAAAATGTTCAGAAACAAAAACAAAACAAAAATGTTCAGAATCAAAAACATCCTAAAAATTTATCAGAAACAAAACAATACTAAATGTTTCTGACCCGCCGAAATTCTGTTCTACATTTTTTTTCTATATATTGTAGGTGGTCGCTTTTTTGCGGAAACCCTGGGATAGTAGCCCCGCCTTCTCCCATTTAATCCGGCCCTGACAGATGCACTTTGTAACTCGTTATCTCGTTTGTGGGCCAGTTTGGCGGGTGAGGGAGAGGGTTTCTAAGATGTTTTTCCGTGCTGCCTTTATTAGCAACTCTGCCGAGTCGGGTGTCGAACCTCGAGCCCCCTTCATAGGTAGCCAAACCAAGCCAAGTTCAAGCTTACTTACCCTCTCGACCACACATCCCTAATAGACTAATAAGCATATTTATACATTTTGTCCAAATTTCCATAAGCAATAGAGCATAAACGGAGGGCAGAGTTTGGATGGCTCTAGACGGGATAAGACGCATATCGTAAAGCAGAGGTGTAGTGAAAGGGGGGTGGGACAAGAGGGGCACGATGCCCTAGGCGCCGACCTCAAGGTAGTGCCACACGCAATCTGTATTTCTATGTGATATTTATGGAAAATGGGGTAGGGTTGGCAATGTAATGACATGCCTTGTTTGCCGTTTCGATATATATATATGTATACATTTATTGATGATTTATGGTGTGTATGTATCATCATAGTAATTACACATTTTAGAATACTTGTTTTGTTTACACGTTAAAAAAGTCTATGCGGCATCACGATGTAGTTTATAGTGCTCAAAGACTCTGTTAGTATGTCTATGTACCGGAAACAATGACATCAGAAACGCATTGTCTGATCTAAACAATCTCATTGCAAATATCGTAATCAGCTTATCCTAACACCTCGACACTACAAACACTAGCATTACACAATTGCTACGCCCGACGATAAGTTCCTATGCATTAAATTGTTTATTTGACCCGAGGGTCAGCTTCTTTTTTTTTTTTAGCTCTTTCTATATTTCTCTTTTTCTCTCTATCTCAGTCTCTCTCTCTCTCTCTCTCTCTTCTCAGTCCTAATCTCTCTACCTAACTCTAATATAGCATTTATCATTTGACTATATTGTTATTCTTTTAAATGATTAACGTATTGCCATCGACATTGAATACTTGTTCGAAATTCCATACTAATCTGAAATGGAAACGTGCCAAAGAATCCTTCTTTATGGACAGACAGACAGACAGTTAAATTAAGCTTTCAAGTTTATCTGATCGTTCAAAAGCTTTATAGATGTGTTTTATCTCCCTAGAATGTTGAATGCAACACCACTCGATCAAAGCCTTCTGATAGCATCGATAATGATTGTGATGGGTTGATTGATGAAGAAGTTCAAGATGGCCGAGGTAAATGAATAAACCTCAATGTTAAATTTATAAATAAGGCCTTGTCTTGCCTTGATGAATTGTAAAAAAAAATAAACCATAGTCGGTCTTATTTCAAGAGACGAAACACACTTTTGAAGCTGATAGAAGAGTTTACAAACTGATGCACCGACATCTTTCTAGAATTACATGTCACAACAACTGAAGAACTTATAATGGATTTCAGAAAGAAAAATCAAACTATACGTGAACTGCAAATAAACATTACATCTATAGCATAAGTAAAGGCATATAAATATCTAGGCGTTATCATTAATAACAAACTGTAAGATGGCTGGTCCGTGATACCTGGCACAAACTAGACAAACTACTCATCTTTAGGAATAAAAAGAAACTCCATAGAATTCTAAATGCTGCTGGTAAAGTTATTGGCAAAAACCAAACCACGTTTGGGCAGCTGTTTGAGACAAACATCCACAAAAAAGCTTAAAAGATTCTAGAAATAAAAAAGTCACCCTTTGGGTCAGGATTTTGTGATTTCACCATCACAAAAGAGATACAAGACACCGATGAGAAAGACAAACAGACACAAGCTCTCTTTTGTTCCCCTGGCAGTGAAATCATTGAATAGAAATAATTTGATATAAACATAAACTTTTTTTCACATGTAAATTTTGAATGAGTCAGGTATGAATGTACATTTTTTTTTCAGGTTTGATGTTTTGTTTGGTGTAATGCACAAATTGTAAGACAAATTTCCTCACGGACAATAAAGATTATTATTATTATTATCTAATGTTACAATTGCTGGTTCGTGATGCCTAGTATATAGGACTTTGTCCAGGCAAGGATTCGTGAAAAATCGCCTTTGTCCATTGCGCATCTTATAGACGTTTAAGATATCCATAATGCTGTATCTGTCATCAAAAAGACCATCTTTGTCTTCATTGACGGTTCCAAGCGTTGGAACAAGATTTACATATTTTGTGCGAGACTCGATGTACTGAGAAATACTTAATTCATTCCCGCTTTTAGACAGTGCTTTGAACAGATCTTAAGCCAGTTGCCCTAATGTTGCAATCTATCCAACAGCGCATCGGATGTCTAATTGACATAATCAAAACCCAATGTGACCATGCTGAGGAATCAAGAGTGACAACCCTGTATAAAGGGAGACGACTGACAAACCTCGTATTTAAGTGATGCTGCAGTCGACAGACAATCAGAGCAAACACCACAGAGAGCTAGAGAAGAAAACAAGATTCTCTTTGCACAATTAAGCTTATATTGTTTCGTTAAAAAATGCTCAGTATTTTAAATGGCACGAATTTTTCTTTTTCGGTTTTGCAGATAACGATCATGATTTTTTAGTGGACGAAGACATCAAAGATAAAAGTAAGTTTGACAACTTATGATAAATTCTATTTAATCTGATATTATAAAATACAGACGTTACTAAAAAAAAAGATGATTACATCCTATACTTCATGCATCTAGTCATGTTAACCTTCTTCTTCGTTCTCATTGTTATGTCGGAGGTTCAGATCACTACACTAATATCTGAGATGAACTGCGCAGTGGTTTCCAAGTCAGGGAGCTCTCCATAAAGTTTTCTTTCTATTGGAGGTGTTTTGGGGCCAGTGTCTTAGACGGGCCTCTTGGCAAAGAGCGCAGTCTTGGAGGACGTGGTCTGCATTCTCTGATGACACTCCACATGAGCAGATATCACTGGTTCCAATTTTGAGCTTCCGGTACATGTGTTGTCGCATTCTGTTGTGTCCGGTCTTAAGTCGAACGATTACACGTTGATCTAGTCGGGATAGCTTATAGTAAGCATCATCTTTCTTGTGATTTGGATGTGAGCTTGTCCATTTCTCATTTATTTTATTTATAATTAATTTCTTTATTTCTTCCGGGTAGAGTGCAGAGTTCATGTTAACCAATAACTTATATTCTTCCAAGTCACTGGTTTTCCTGGCTAGCTCAGGCCACACATTTCACGCTCTAAAGCACTCCGGAAGAAGGAGCATTTTTTTATCAAATTTGTCCTAGCATATGGAACGAGGAATGTGCCTTTATCTTTGTGTCTTTGGAAGTATTTTATTAGATTTCGTGTTTTTTTGTTTGTTTGTTTTTTTTTTTGTATTTGAAGTATGCCGAATAATTTTTGTATATATTCTTGACTAATTAGCCTGGGTTTAATGCCTCATTATTGCTATGTTAATTTTCTGTTCAGGCTTACTTAAGGCTGGGTTCATGCTGAGTTACAAGCTGGGCTAAATTTTCTTAAGTGTTGAGGTACCGCTTTTAAAATGCATGGCTAAGGTCTAAATAGCTTGATAATTTTTAGTTGATTTATGGTAACGCAAAGCTTGGTGATGGTAATGCAAAGCTTGGTGATGGTAATGCAAAGCTGGGTGA
>JADKLZ010079391.1:2773969-2793261 GCA_021533235.1 Biomphalaria straminea
CCCCCCCCCCCTGGATACGCCATGAATAGACATGTCGTTACAATGTTCACTTTTTATTATCCGGCCAACTATTCTGGAGCTATATTCGTCAAGAACGAAATATGTCCGAGTAGAGTAAAAAACGGAAAAATATTCAGCCTCCCCTTCACCACACTACATTTTGTTTTTGGTTTTGTGTCCTTTAAAAAAAGGAAACATCGAATTGACAGGCTACAATAGTATGTACAAAAGCACGTTTCGGACCAAGGAGCACTATTGATATCGCACAAAACGAGTTTAAATAGGTCTTAAAGACGGATGAAAGTTTAATCCAATTCTACTTTGATATGTTGGCTTTAACATTATATTGGGTCTATATCGCGAATATGGTAAATTTAACCGCTGCGGTTTCCAATCGCGAAAAGTATTTCATTGTTATTCACACACACAGAAAGTAGCAAATGTATAGATTTATATGTTTTCGATTTCGAAACTGAGGTGTCATGTCACTGAAATATAAACATATCAGTGATTTAAAATTGGTGGCAATGCGAACAACACGCAAAAGAGAACAAGAGAGATAATCTTTCATTTTAGAATTATCCTATTTTCTAACTATAGTCCCCCCTTACAAAAAAATTAATTACAATTTTAAGTATAATAATTAAAAATGCGAAATATTTTTTCTAAATAAAGGCAGATGTGAATTATTTCGCTGGGGAGAGAACTGTGATAAAGATTGCTCCAATTGTCAAGACCAATGTACCAAACGTTTTGGCGTCTGTGCATCCTGCAAGGCTGGCTTTAAAAACTCTCGAAACGCATGCACAGAAGGTCAAGTTCATTCTTATGCTATTAATAGATGTATCTCGATGTTTATTCATGCTACATTCTGTCAGATTGTGCCTAAAATCAAAATCTATCAAATCACTTAATTTTTCAATTATTTTTTCTCCATTGGGCCATTCAATGAGTATTTCATCTCCTTCGTTTGTGGTGGCTGTCAAGACCCTCTCCTTATCTTATTAGCTCTCATTATCTTATTGGCTCCTGATGGTTATTCGTCTAGGATGATTCTCACTTATGTAATTTAACTGATAAAATACATATTAAAGATGACGATGAATTAAAAGACCACAATATTCAAATATGATCTCTGAACACAAATTTGCATTCTAAAATTAATATTTAATTAACAGCTACAGTTTGATATATCAAGACAGCACAATACATAAACAAAAGAAGTTATTACTAAAATACTATTATAAAGTCTAACTCATGTGATTCTAGAATTAACATTTAATAATCACATAGACATAGATACTTTGCTGTAGGTCACGACGAACTCTCTCTCTCTCTCTCTCTCTCGCTTGTCTCACTCTCTAGTCTCTGCACGGAACCTGTAGCCCAACGTCACAGTCCGCTCAACACTAGAGTGATATTTACTTGCGTAGTAGGCAAATGTTACACCACATGTATAAGTACCGTCTCTGTCTCTGACTATGGCTGCAACTCTCGACTAAGACTTCCTGTCACTCTGTCACCAAGACTGTCATCACAAAGACTTGTCACCAAGGACTGACTGTCACTCTAAATAAATAAATAATCGAAATATCGCTAACAACTAGCTAAAGCACCATTCTATTACTTCATTAAACTTAACATCTAAAGCTAGATAAATAACTAATAGAAACATTTTCTTACCCTGGTCCTATAGAACTAATTCCTACATGTTTCTCTGGCACCTCCTGGAGCCAAAGATCGCGAGCCAACCTCGGCGACTTGCTCCCAGGGTCTGTATGGGTCGTTCACCAGAAGACGCCTGACATACGCCCCTGCTAACTACATGGCGCTGTCCCGGTCTATCCCAAACTTCTCTATATATAGGCTAAGTATCTAGCTTCCCGCCTAACTAACATTAATAATTGTCTGTCTGTCGAGACCCCCGTATCAGTCGCTCTACAAGACAAACATTGCCCTAACCTTTGTCTGGTCTCTGTCAAGTCTATCAGTGAGCCTTGATAATAGTTATAAAGCTAATTAATAACACTCACATACACACACACATCCGTGACAGTGGCTTTCTGAGGATAATTCATGAAAACTCTATTAGGGCAATGGTATTGTAGAAGAGTTCACTAAATTCTTGAGCTCTGCTGGAATATAGCTAAATATTTCGTTCTTTTAATGTAAGTCTTTGCAAACGACATATTTCTGCAAACAATATATTTCTCTATACAGCTGGCCGAGTCAACTTGTCTGGCAATAATGTATTTTTTTATTCAAATTATTATGGCTCAAAAAATCCAATGTAGGTTTAAATTACTTTTTCACTCCTCGTGTCATTAGTTGGAAATTATTTAAACAAAATGTTTAATTTGAAATTGATGCATTTTCAAATATTTTACTATAACTTAAGCAGGGGGTCCACGGAACACCAGAAAACATGTGAAGGGGTACACGAGACAAAAAAAAGTTTGAGAACCACTGTTCTAAAGGGTTATACACGTGGTAGACTACTAGTGAAATATTCCAGAAATTCTAGGATCACTATTTAGGCTTGGAAGTAATGGTTGTTTTGCATGAAAAGGATGTGTACATAAGTAGAAATATACCCTCAGAATTTGTTTTATTTTTGGTTTTTACTGCAGCCTGTGGTTTCAACGAGTACGGTGAAAATTGTCGGTACAGCTGTGTGGAGAAATGTGGGGAAGACTGTGAGGAGCGCAAGTTCGGAACGTGCGCAGGTAAAACAAAGGCATTGTATGCAGAGGCGTAGTGGAGGGTAAGGGGTGCACGATGCCAGGGGCGTAGCTAGGAATTTCCCATCATCTGGAGGCCCGTGTGTGTGTGTGTGGGGGGGGGGGGCTTGACCTCTTTGGAGGCCCCTGAATGTTGGGTAATATTTAATGTGAATAACACTCATTAGCCCCCTCCCCGCCAAGTAGGGGCCCGGGGAGATGTTCAAATTCGATGCCCGGGCGTCACCCTAAACAGGGGGGGGGGGGACACACGCAGAGAGGCGTCGAAAAAATAAAAGAAAATATTGTAGATATTTTAGTTAGTCTAAGGTTATTAGTATTATATTAAATTCAATACGTTTTATTTAAACGGCTATATCTCTATGTGATGCTCTTGGAAAATTGGCTGGGGGGGGGTTACATGTTTCTGATGTTCCTTCAGAGTCCTTCCTAGTCCTAACCTCCCGCAGGACGACGGGGGGGGATGGGGGCGGGCAGAGTTTGAACCCTGGACCATCGATAAATCTGAACGACAGTCCAGCGCGCAAACCTCACGACCAGGCAGCCTCTATTTAAACCTATAACAAGTTCAAGCTCCTATTTGGAGATCGTGTCTTATCCAATACAGACGTTCTTTCAAAGAAGATGATGTAAGTCCTGAGCGTATCCCAAGGTTGTATAAGATGAATATGTTCCATGCAAGTCTTTGATATAATCATTTCTAGTTAAATAACAGAAATGAAGTTTACACTATTACCGTATCAAGAATTAGATTTATATCCGTAATAATATTATGAGGGCTGAACTGGACTAAGCAAAGCCTGTAGTGAACCCTCTTGGCTGCGACACCTCTTTATATAAGGCTCCTGGAGTTCTAGAAACAGGCGAAACGTCGCGTGACCCTATTGGTTGATCACATGACTGTGTCTCACGTGACTGGTCTGGCTAGTGTTCACTTTAGACTTTAGACGAATCTCTACACTTCACTATCTTTCTTTTTTAATTAGACTATTAAATTTTTTTTAAATTATTTTATTTTTACCGGGGCGTGATGGTCGAATGGTTAAGCGCTTGGCTTCCGAACCTGAAGTCCTGGGTTTGAATCTCGGTGAAGAATGGGATTTTGAATATCGGGATTCTTAGGGCGCCCCTGAGTTCAGCCAACTCTAACGGGCACTTGACTTCAGTTGGGGAAAGTGAAGGCGGTTGATCGTTGTTCTGGCCACACAACACCCTGGTCAATAAGCGTTGGCCAATAGAAACAAGTGACCTTAACATCATCTGCCCATAGATCGCAAGGTCTGAAAGGGGAAACTTTACATTATTTGTACCACGTCCAAAAAGGAAGCGGGAAGGACATGAGGCAAATTAAAAATAAGTACACTTTGTGAAAAAAAAAAGAATTAAAAAAAATTTCTTTAAAAATCAGGAATTTATGTTCTATACATAGACTGTATATAAATATACTATATACTATACTATACTACTATAAATATAGACTGGCCAATAATAGAGTTTAATGAAATGAAAATTTGTGAATTGCATTTGTGTGTACTTTATTTATGTCTATGTCTATGTCTATGAATTTTGTTTAATCTCTAAGCCTGAAGATCATGCAAATTTTAAATTTTTCATGATTCGAAAATCCGAATACAATAGATATACATGTTTTCAAGTTACATAAAGTTACTTCCTTTTTCCAGTCTATATTTATATATGTCTATGATTTATGTCTATGAGTTTTGTTTAATCTCTAAGCTTGAAGACCATGCAAATTTTAATTTTTTCATAATTCGGAAATCCGAATAAAATAGATATACATGTTTTTAAGTTACATAAAGTTACTTCCTTTTTCCAGTCTATATTTATATATGTCTATGGTTCTCTCTCTACTATATGGCCACCGTCAGTCGCGAAGCGACTATTGATCATCTCATTTCCATGAGATGAATGCCTGGGCATAAGCTGTGGTCGGAACGATGTTGCCCACACATCAGTTCCCCCCTCTCCACGCAGCTGATGTATCCAAAGGAACGGCAGTGCCGATACAGTTTGGGGTCAGCAGCGTCGCAGGTTCTGCCAGAGTGTAGCACTGGGTGCTGCAAACTGCCTTAGGGTCGCCAGCTCCTGATTTTTCCTCAGGGTTGACTCCCGAAGCCTTTCCCTTGATTGGGTATAGCTGCAAGGCAGCAGAGGTTTGAATTCAGAGTTTTCCTTCTCCTAGGTGGGTTCTATATCTACTATTAAAGTATATTTCATTTTTTTAATGAAAGAGCAAGGAATGATACTCAGTAGGTATGTCATGTCTCAACATTCATTGCCACTTGGCCGCCATAAAGTTAAAGCTGCAACAAAATGAAAAATAAACATCTGAATGGGGTCCATTCACCAAATGTAAATAAACAAATTTAGCCACGTCATAATATTGATAAAATAGTGAAATATACAGTATAGAGGGACTTCTTATGGTCCGACAGCTACGCTGGGCAGGGCACGTATCCCGTATGGGAGACGAACGTATGCCAAAGGCAGTCTTTTTTGGTGAGCTAAAAGGTGGCCGACGTAACAGAGGCGCCCCACGGAAACGCTTCAAAGACCAGCTGACATAGAAGAGAGCACCTGGCTGCATGCGGCGTCGGAACGAGACAGCTGGAGGTCACTCACGAAGGCCGCGGGATACACATTTGAGACCAAAAGAAACTCTGCCGCCGAGGACAAACGCTGACGACGAAAGGAAAATCTAAACCGACCACCTGCGGACAATGGTTTTGCTTGCCCTGGATGTGGCAAAATATGTAGGTCACAGCTGGGACTGCACAGACACGGGAAACACTGTATTCCTCACTAGTCTTCGGATTCGAAGACAAGCCTATTATTATTATTAGTGAAAAATACGGATCACGTGACACCCTTACGGATTGCGTAATTTGTATAGAACATATAGAGAAAATGTTGTTTGTTTACGTTTGGTGAATGGACCCCATTGAAACCGAATCTTGTTTGCTCTTTTCAGCCTCTTTCCAAGTCTTCTACATAAGTGTGGTGATCTTTTTAATCTTTCTGCTCTTCACTCTACTTTACCCTTTGTAAGTATTTTTTTTCTTTCTTTTTTAATCGCCAAATCTGGGAATATGGCTTATATGGAGTTTTATAAAAAAAATGCTTCTTAAGGAACAGTGTGTAGATATGACCTTTTTTTTGGGGGGTGCAATGTACTCGCTCCCTGGGCACACCAATAAGGTGGTTCAATATCGGTCCAGTAGTCTCATATCGGCCTACTGACGTTTTCACCCGAGAACCACGTTGAGGCTGAGAAGCATTTCCCAAGACTGAGAAATACCTAAATGCTTCGTCGGGACAGTTAAGCCGTTTTTATTAACTTATTCGTAAGTCAATAGGTGCCAGCCATCAATATAAGTTTGATTATCTGTTTAACTTATGTCCCTTCCAGCAAACAATTGCCATAAATAAATTTCTGAGTATTCTTCGTTTTTTTTTTGTTTGTTTCAGTTCCTTGTCGAAATATTTGAAAGCTTTATTATGTTTTTTGACCTATGTCGTTATTTACTTTCGCTTATTGCATCATGTTTTGGCCGAATCCACTATCCCCCCAATATTAACAATCCATCGATTCACTGACACGATGTCGACCCCTGAAGTATAGTATGTTATGTTGAAGTATTCCCCCCCCCCATATTATATCGACCCCCCCACACACACACACACACTTAAATACATACCTTTAGTGTAGAATTCCAGTATCATTTTTATCAGCATATTTTCTGTCACTACGAGTTAAAGAATTATTCTACATTCTTTCTTGGTCTACCTTATTTAATACAAGTAACCCAGGATGTAGAAAAAAAAGGTTGATACAAACAGAAATTATTCATTTAGAATAGACCAACTTTAATATTTTGTAACAAAAATTTAAAACACTAAAATATTTCATTTGTTATATCGAGCAAATCCAAAAAAGTAGCATTAGAGACATGTTAAGTCTCAATCCCAAAAGAATACTTATTGTACTATATACAGTACTCTTATAATTCATTCTTATAATTCAGTTCTCTTTACAGAGAATAATTAAAGCATTTCACACGCTCTGATTATTTTCATTAGATTTCCGTTATTCTTCTGACTGACCCAAGAATTATATCATATTTTGTTTATCCTTAACCTCAATGTTGTTGATGGTCGTTGAATTGCAGCATCAAACTGCTGGTAGACAGTTGAACCGCTGTAGGAGTATGATATAATAATTAAATGACTTTAATTTTTCGAGAAGGCAGGATAATTTTAGTATTTTTTTGCGCCCACCGAAAGTGGAAGAATTCGTGATAGGAAAGCGAATGATTTAGAGCAGGTGTTCTCAACCAGTGGGTCGTGACCCCCTTAGGGGTCGATTGACGATTTGCCAGGGGTCGCCTAAGACCACCGAAAGTATGGATTCTTTTTGTCTATTCTTCTATTGCTGTGTGGGTGGGGGGTCGTCGCAGAGTGGGTATTGTAAAAAGGGGGGGGGGGTCACCGAGCTTAAAACGTTGAGAACCGCTTATTTAGGAGCTCTGCTGATATATTATATAAGGACAATTTTTTTTTTTGGTCTATGATATAGATTGTGAGAGAATTAAAAAAAACAAAAGAAATATTCTTTTAATCATAATGTATATAAAAAAAATGATTAGATCAGGGGTGTGGCTAGGGATTTTCTCTCGTTTTGGGCCCGGGGGGTTTGACCTCTTTGTGGGCCCCTGAATTTTGCGTAATATTTCATTTTTAATGTAAAAAAAACACTCCTTTGGGGGCCCCCCTCGGGTGTGGGCCCGGGGGGGGATTTTCAAATTCTCCTCCCCCACCCTAGCTACGCCACTGGATTATATTTATGCATATCTTTTACATTTTCATTAAAATAGAATACAAAAGAAGACAGACAAAGTCATAAAGGATGAGCAGTCGGCTACTTCAATTAACTCGAGTCAGACAACTGGGACAAGTACATCAGTGTCTGATCTAGACAGATCTGATTCAATCAAATAGAGTAAGTCATTTGTTATACACTTGAATTAATGAACTACTTACACGTGAATAATACTCTTCTAAACTATTAATAACCAATTATCATCGTTAGAGCAACACACATATGAACAAATGAACAGACCGTGTGTCTTCAACTAAGACTGTGTGTCTTCAACTAAGACCGTGTGTCTTCAACTAAGACTGTGTGTATTCAACCAAGACTGTGTGTCTTCAATTAAAACTGTGTGTCTTCAATTAAAACTGTGTGTCTTCAATTAAGACTGTATGCCTTCTATTAAGACCGTGTGTCTTCAACTAAGACTGTATGTCTTCAACTAAGACTGTGTGTCTTCAACTAAGACTGTGTGTCTTCAATTAAAACTGTGTGTCTTCAACTAAGACTGTGTATCTTCAACTAAGACTCTGTGACTTCTATTAAGACCGAGTGTCTTCAAATAAAACTGTATGTCTTCAATTAAGACTGTGTGCCTTCTATTAAGACCGTGTGTCTTCAACTAAGACTGTATGTCTTCAATTAAGACTGTGTCTCTTCAATTAAGACTGTGTGCCTTCTATTAAGACCGTGTGTCTTCAACTAAGACTATATGTCTTCAATTAAGACTGTGTCTCTTCAATTAAGACTGTGTGCCTTCTATTAAGACCGTGTGTCTTCAACTAAGACCGTGTGTCTTCAATTAAGACTGTGTGTCTTCAATTAATACTATGTGTCTATCTCTTAGTCTGTCTGACAGCATTAAAGGTCCGTGTGACTAAGTCTTGATCTTTGTGACTATGTTTAAGTCTGTATAGCTACATAAACGCCAGTGTGGCATAGCCAGTGCCTTTGTGACCTATCGAATGAACATTTTTTGTGGTATCGTAATGCAGTGTTCTATATGTGTTATTTAGTGATCATGGTCGAAATTGATTTAAATTTTATGAGGAGCGATGTGTCACTGATGAATGCCTGTATATAAAAAAAAAGTAAAGTTCCCCTTTCAGACCTAGTGGTCTATAGGGCAGATGATGTAAAGTTCATCTGATTCTGTGGCCTAAGGTTAACGAGGGTGTCATGTGGCCAGCACAACGACCAACCGCCTTTTCTTTTCCCCAACTATTGTCAGGTACCCATTAGAGCTGGTTGGACTCAAGGGCGCCCGAAAATCCCGAAATAAAAATGCCAGTCTTCACCAGGATTTGAACCCGGGACCTCCAGTACTGAAGGCAAGCGATTTACCGCTCAGCCACCGCGCCTTCGCCTCTATATATGTATGATCTATTTTTACTATTGCGCAAAAGACTGGATGTGTGTTAGAAGTCCGATAGGAGAGAGGTCAGCGTGCGATATGTGCCATAAAGTATAATAAAGTTTCTGTGCATTGATCGAGTTGTTAAGCGTTTGATGAAATTACAGATGGACCCAGAAAAACCCAGACTTGGAGAAAGCTATAAGTATAGATACAGTAGAAAGCTGTAACGATCCCTAAAACACACATGAACTAATGATCGCTATAGCTACACACATGAACTAATTATCACTAGAGCGACACACATGAACTAATTATCACTAGAGCGACACACATGAACTAAGGATCGCTAGAGCTACACACGTGAACTAATGATCGCTAGAGCTACACACATGAACTAATGATCGCTAGAGCTACACACATGAACTAATGATCGCCAGAGCTACACACATGAACTAATTATCACTAGAGCAACACACATGAACTAATGATCCCTAGAGCTACACACATGAACTAATGATTGCTAGAGCTACACACATGAACTAATGATTGCAGGAGCTACACACATGGAAAGCTATGCTCTACCTATAAACTATTTATTCTAAATTGTAATGAAATATAGTGTGTGGGTTAGAGTGAGAGCTATCAAACCATCTTATCACAAAACACTGGTGTCATAAGGCACACTATCTGTTGAATTAGCATTGTATGAATACGCAATACTTATTTCAATGATTATCACAGAAAAAAGGGACATTACTTCCGATGTTTACAATTTAATATAGTTTTCTTTTCACAGTGTTTTCACGGAAGATTACTGCCCTTGTAATTTTATTTTGCATTTACGCCTCAGTCGGACACACAAACGAACATTGACAGGTCGTAGAGGAAGAATATTCAGAGATTAATAATATGCTTAATAATACAAATAATTAGGCATGTCTTCGAGTGAGAAGATTAATTAATGAAGAATACAGTATTTTCCGTGGCTTCGAAGTCCCATTCAAGACCTGCATAATTAACTTCATACAGTGTTGACATAACAATTGTCCACCGGTGGTCGATTTCAATTTACAGAAAGCCTCAGATGTGTGCCCCGACGCCTTGTGAGTGATCTCCAGCTGTCTCGTTCCGATGCCTCCTGCAAGGTGGTCTCTTCTACGCTAACGTCATTGTTTTATATTGTTCTATATTTGTTTGATTAAATTGGCTTAAATTATATTACACAATATACATTTACTTAATCAGACAATTTTTTTTTCAGGAATTGTCTGTTAGCAACTGAGAATCCAATTGAGGAACACAACGAGGCTTACAAAAGTGGAAGATTTTGATTTTCTGTATAGAAAACATGTACAAGAATAGAAACAAAATTGCTAAAAAATTTTATTGATCTGAAAAATTGACAAAATAATTGATCAGAAAAAAATTTGAAATAGAAATACAAGGATAAAAATAGAGAAAGATGAAAGGGGGGATAAGTGAAAGAAAAAAAAGTGTAGTGTGAAATAATAAAAGAGCCTTAAACGTGATAGAAAAAGAGAAAGACTGAGCAAAGGAGAAAAAAAAAGAGACATAAAGAAAGACAAAAAGAGTGAAATGTTACTATTAAATATTTTATTTCTAATTAAGAAAAAAGAAAAAAAGAAAGAAAACATTAGGCCAACAATTAACAATAAAAATGTAAGTTTCCCTTTCAGACTAAGTGGCAGTTGATACCACAGATCATGTAACATTCACTATGCAGTATCAAATCTATCCACCTCTCAACCTTCCCCAACTAATGTCAGGTACCCCTTTCATCTGGTAGACTCAGAGGCGCTCTTAGATCCCGATAAATCACAGTCTTCAACAGGTTTCGAACCAGGGATCCTACTTTCCGAAAAACAAGCGCTCTACCACCCGGCCACCCCAGCCTCCATTAAAATTAACACTGAGTATAAAATTGTTTAACAATTCATTTAACATTAAATCTTATAGACCCTTTGCTCTCTTATGTCTTAGGCTATCTTAGAGCTGTTTCTACATTACCCATTCATCCTTAGATCTTCGATACACACATGTTTTGTATTGTATGCATCAGATACCAATCTCGCCTAATAAGTGTCTTACGTAGCCTTTAATGGCTATAGCTTCAAAATGTTATTGGCCTTAAAGTTATCGCATTTGAAACTGTAAACTTTATATCGATTGGTAATGGACTCTTTGATGTAAAAATGAATTCAATATGATTAAATATTTTATAAATGTTTCATCTTGTTGTCTACATACTTTAACATTTAATGTTGCTATGATTACTTTATTAACATGTTATTTTTTTTCTGAGAATTTCTTTTTTTTTTTCTACAAAACGTATATAACTTGTCTAGTAAAAAGATTAGAAAGTTTTGTTTTTCCTTTATTTCTCATTCGGGGATTTAGATGAAACTTTGTTTATCATTGCTTAAACATGTGCTTCCCTTTTAAAGGCTTGACAGCGGGCAGGGTTTAAACCCGAAACCATCCAAACCACAGGTATGTGCGCATACCACAAGACCGAGTAGTGTAGCTTCCAAAAGTAATCAGTGCAGTGCTTATTTTCATTCTCTAATTTGGATACTAAATTCTATATGAGAAGAGAAGGACATTCAAAGTTTGGATGACACACTCCTGGGGTACATTGCATCATAACTCACCCATTAAATAATTTTTGGACCACAATAGTGACTTCCTGTACGAAGGGGTTGATAAAATCCACGGATATGATAGATGACGACTAGTTTTAGTATAGGATGTACCTGTCTTTTAAACTGAAAGAATCTCTGAAATTCGAACTACTACTACTATTAATACTACTACTACTATGGCCTCCGTCAGTTGCGAAGCGACTATGGATCATCTCATGGAAATTAGATGAATGCCTGGGCATAAGCTGTGGTCGGAACGATGTCGCCCACACATCAGTTCCCCCCTCTCCACGCAGCTGATGTATCCAAACGAACGGCAGTGCCGATACAGTTTGGGGTCAGCAGCGTCGCAGGCTCTGCCAGAGTGTAGCACTTGGGTGCTGCAAACTACCTTAGGGTCGCCAGCTCCTGATTTTCCCTCAGGGTTGACTCCCGAAGCTTTTCCCTTGATTGGGTATAGCTGCAAGGCAGCAGTGGTTTGAATTCAGAGTTTTCCTTAGCCATGGCTAACGAGCCAAACAAATGTTAGCATTTAGGGAATAAACTTTAAAAACAAAATCGAATCGACAAGCACTACTAAGCACTTTGATTGAAATTAAGTCAGAAAGCATATCCTGTTGTGGTTTTTAAAACTGCTTCCTGGTCGACCCTAGATAAATTGAAAATTTATTACGTAAAGCGTATAAACGATTGATTGCGTACATCTGAAAGATTTAGATCTAGTTTGTATTTCTTTGAGAATTTTGAAATTCTACAAAAGCTTAATATTTGTAGTTTTTACAATTTTTTTAAAAATATAAATTAGAAGACTTATGTAATTCAGACTAGGTAGATTACTAGATTGTCTAGAGTTAGATTAGTTAGATCTAGATCTAGTAACAATCTACTTAAGCTAATCAGCTTATGATCAAGACCTGGTGGTAGCCATAGTCATGTTAGTCTACTTTTTAATAATATAATGATAATCTAATTATATTATTATCCTGTCTAACAAGTAGATTATTTAGATCTATATCTGATATCTACATTACTTGTTCCGTCTGATAGGACAAATTTGTACAAAAGCTATTTCTTCCCAAGTCCTATTAGTCCTATTAGTATTTAGAGCATAGAATGGGCAGCCTGAGCCAGACTGGAAAAAACAGTGACTTGGGTGAATACAAGTCATTGGTTAACGTGCATGACTAAATGCATGACGTATAGGATCTAATCATACAGACTTTTTTTTATTATATAAGATAAAGATAAAATGTGAATGAAGATTTTGATAGGCTAGTTCATATTCCTTCACTAATGCATTATCAATAGATCTATATCATTGATAGCAATGTAGTAAGTTGATTGTCTCAATTCATATTTAGTCTTAGAAAGACTTGAACTAGTCTCGTAGTGTAACGTGTTAGTATGGGCACTAAAAATGACCAGAGCGAGGACTCTCATATAACTTTTTCCTCCCCCCCCCCTTTTCCCGTAAATTTCGGGTCCCATGCACTGGTAAAAGATGATGTACTTTGGAAAGAAAAGATTTGTAAAATTCCAAATGTTATGGCCTATATCTTTATCAATAACATCAAGAAATAACATCATAAACCTTACACTATAAACTCCAGGTACTTTTATATTTCATTGACCTATTTCATTCTTACAAAACATATATCATTACTGTCTGTCTGTCTGTGTAGTAAAAACTTTTTACGCGTTATTGCTCTCACACCCAATCACGTCTAATTTCTGTTACCTGAAAATACAAGAATCAATAAGAAGAATAAACCAATTACATTTTTTTACCTTTATTTATCTTTTAGTCTATTGGACCGTTGGGGAACCGTGCAAGACTCTTCAAACGTCTTTCTCCATTACTCTCTGTCTTTTTCTTTAGTTAAAACCTCTTTCAATGGCATGCCTGTCCATTCTATTATGTTGTCATTCCATCGCTTTCTTTGTCTGCCTCTCCTCCTTTTTCCAGGTACTGTTCTCTGGTGGAAGGTCTTTGCGAGCCCCGAAGACCTCTAATATGGCTATATATTTTTAGCTTGCATTTTTTTACTTTAGTTAGCAGGTCATCATGGGGTCCGATCGCTACAGACCTATAGTAACCTAGTCTCTAATCTCTTGGTTTGTGATGCGGTCTTTAAAAGTGATGCCTAGGATCCTTCTGAAGCATCCCAGTTCCATTGCTAGGATAGTCTTATGTAGCTCTGCAGTTAGCGTCCAAAACTCACAAGCATATAAACCTGAGTCCTGATTTTGGTGCCAAGGGCTAATTAGCTATTAATTATTCTGTTTGGTATCGAACAAGGGAAAGAAATTGAACTTAACTGTTTTGGCAGCAAAAGCTGAAATACTTTCGTTTCTACTTTGCTCTAAAGTTGTTTGTAATTAACAATAGATAACTATAAGACCTTCTATTTTTATAAGCATTTCTCTGGTATAGTTTTTAGTGACTCTGAGGAGGTTAGAAGAGCCCCCAGATCAAATCCAGGTCGTTCAAATTTAAGAATTTTATTTTTTAATAATTGCATTTTAAAAGAGATTACGATATTATTCACACCCTTTCATTAATTCCACCCCATTTTTCCAACATGGTTATACAAGGGATAGACTAATAGTGCATTAAGAAAGTTCAAAGTATAAAATAGCGTTAAACAGATGTATTATTAGTGTAGATTTTTGATCGACTATTATTTTAATTACCTGACTGAGTTAAACTATTTGATAAAACTAAGTTTAATATAGGCTTTGTTTTAAACAATGTAATTTTAATGTTTTTTCTATTAAGGTCAGTCTATAAGACATGCTCTGGACTCAAAATCTATTCGCTGTTTGGTCAATGATCGTCAACTCTATAGCTGCAGGTACGTACATATATTAATCTACAGTTAATAGTTAAAGCTTAAAGTTCCCCTTTCAGGCTTTCGATCTTAAGGTCATTTGTTTCTGTGGCCAACGGTTAACAAGGGTGTCATGTGGCCAGCACAACGACCAACTGACTTTACTTTTTCCCAACCAAAGTCAGGTACCCACTAGAGCTGGGTGGTCTCAGAGGTGCTCAAAGATCCCGAAAATAAAAAATTCAAGTCTTTACCTGGATTTGAACCAGGGACCCCGGTTCGGAAGCCAATCGCTTTACCACTCAGCAACTGCGCCTACAGTTTGTTATTTACATACCTACTATTGATCGTTTGCTGTAAGGAACATCAGCCTAAGGCAAAAACCAATCGTCCTTAAAAGCTATCACACTGACCATCAGCGGGTTTATACGTCACAGGTCTGACCGACGTGGCGACGAGCTATTGGTCCACTGCCCACATGTTGCGATATCACAGTATAGTTTTTTTAGACGACTATAATGAATTTTATCGCTTGAGGCAGGTCAGAGATTTTACGGCAAAACTTTTCAAAGACGACGGTTCGAAAGCTATGACTAGTTGAATACCGTGACCCGAATTTACAACGAACGACTAAATAGTGTTGACAAAAAAAGAGCGACAAAATAGTGCTGACAAAAAAGAGCGACAAAATAGTGCTGACAAAAAAGAGCGACAAAATAGTGCTGACAAAAAAGAGCGACAAAATAGTACCGACAAAAAAAATGCGACAAAATAGTGCTGACAAAAAAGAGCGACAAAATAGTGCTGACAAAAAAAGAGCGACAAAATAGTGCTGACAAAAAAGAGCGACAAAATAGTGCTGACGAAAAAAAAGCGACAAAATAGTGCTGACAAAAAAAGAGCGACAAAATAGCGAAAACAAAATAGCGCTGCCAAAACAGAAAAAAACACATTGCTGTCGTATGAGACACTCCTCTCTTGTGTAACATACATCATAGACCTACTTATAAGAGGTTCTTTTCAGGCCCCGCGCGACTTTTAGGTGTAAATTATAAAATTAAATCAATATAAATAAACAGGGTTTTCACGCCTCATGATTTTCCAGGGCTTCCTGGACATCTCCTGAAATGACAAAACTTACATGAAAAAGTCTTTAAAATCTGAAATTATTAAAATCCCCTGAAAATAGACAAAAATTTCATTTTGGGGTGTCTATCGCACGCGCAAAAAGAAAAAAAAAGAAACCACATTGTTATTTTTAATTTAATAAAAAGTTATTGCAAAGACGAATGTATTTTCAAATACGAAATCTAAATTGTGAAATTACCCTTATTCCTAAACTAACTGAGGCGCGGTGGCTGAGCGGTAAAGCGCTTGGCTTCTGAACCGAGGGTACTGGGTTCGAATCATGGTGAAGTCAATCCAGCTCTAATGGGTACCTGACATTATTTGGGGAAAAGTAAAGGCGGTTGGTCGTTGTGCTGGCAACATGACACCCTCGTTAACCATAGGCCACAGAATCAGATGACCTTTACATCATCTGCCCTATAAACCACAAGGGCTGAAAGGGGAACTTTACTTTTTCTTTTTAACTATCCTAACTGGGGCCCGCACAATCCGTTTCGTATTTGACCCCGCAAATGTTAGGACCGACCCTGGTTCTTTACTATTATAAACATGTATATATTTTGTCTTTGTGGAAAAGAAAAATTGCATTACCCTGACGAGATAATCTCCACTATTTCCAGATGAGAAGAATGCTCCAAGCTCCTATGGCAACCTACATTATTTCCTCTTCCCAAACTTCTCCGTAAATGTGAAAGAATCTGGCATATCGCTGTACATAGTGACCCTGGCAACTACAAAGTGTACGGTAAGATTAGTCGATGGATCCGATAGGAACTAAATAAAATGTATCAATTGCATTGTCTTCGATTCGGAAGATCAAGGATGTGTGCAGTTTTTCACATGACTTCGTAAAAGCAGTTGCGTCCGACATATATTTTTTCCATATATTGTGCAGACAAATCCTTTGTCCGCCGTTGGTTTCTTTTCCACTCAAACACGGTGTTCGGGGTCCGAATGAGGCCCGCGACCACTTTGCATGCGGCCCCCTTGGCCGCCTTAAAAAAAAAAACAAAAAAAAACAAAGAGATTAAGTCTACAGTGAAAGCAAGCTATATTTGGTCAAACTTAATTGCAATCAATTAGTGAATGTGATTTTATTAAGGAGTGGGTCGCTAAAACTCCGTAAGTGTCCAGAAAAGGGGAAAGCTTCTATAGAAATAGCGTTAACTAGAAACACTATAGAAGATAGAATAAATGACATGTCAGATTGCATAAACTATTAAAGATTTTGAATCATTTTCATTGGCTCTCAATGAGTCAATTGATGTATCGCGTGTAGCACAGTTGGCTATATTCGTAATGACCTTTGACAGAATTTTGAGATCCATAAGGAAGTACTTGAGCTCTGTTCTAAACATAACACCACAACAAGCGAGGATGTTTTAGAGAAATAACAGGAGGTGATATTGCAGTACAATTTATCCATGGTAAAGCTAGCTAGTAACAACGGATGGCACACCAACCATAAAATGAAATGGTTTTGATGCAAATTACTTGATAAAATAAGAGACACTGTGATGGTCATTTTAATTTCATTCGCAGTGCATCATTAACCAAGAAACATCTGCGCACAGCAATTACAGTTCCAACATGTCATAAGAGCGGTTAAAGTCGTTCTACATTTTATTCGTGCCGTGGTTTAAATCATCGAATTTAATTGTGTTTCCTACTGCACAGAAGTTCGCTGACTCTCCTGTCATAAAGGATTGAAGAGATTTTTAGCATTCCGTGAGGAAATTGTATTGTTTCTAAACATGAAAGGTGAACCTGTGTCAGTGGCAAACAAACATCTACCTGACATTAAAAAACATGTATCCCAGAAAAAAAAATTAAGCATTAGAACAAAGAAAATAAGACGTAATCATAGTATTTTTAACTCTTTCTCTCCTAACTGACGATACCAACGTTGATTTAACCAGAATGTGGTAAATAATTACGGAGAGAAAGAGTTAATTACGAAATAGTGCTACAAATTTAGCTAACTCAGGGACAGGTGTCCCATTCATTATTGTATTCTATTGTATTGTTCTAATTTACATAAAACTGTTAGTCTGTTTTGCAACTTATTTTTTTGCTGCGGCCCCTCAGGTCATAGTAAGTTTTTATGTGGCCCATACACATTAATGAGTTTGACATGCCTGATTTAGAGGAAAGTCGCTGGCAGTATATGGTCTCTAAAAGAGACGGAGAGCTATGACAAAGGCTGCGGGACTCACATTTGAGACTCTTTAATGTCATTTCAAATATATAAGAAAACACTGATGCTATGTTAGGTAGTTTTAAATAAGTTCAATGTAAAATGTTTAAAATTACTATTTTTTTAATTTATAGGTAAAAATTCTAATTCAATCATATTAAGTTTAAGAAAACAATTATCAAAGAACACAGAATTAAATTGCTATGAAGCTAATTATTTCGCTAAAAATTTTTTTTTTTTCAATATTCTTAAATATTCACTTTGAAAAATATAATAATATATAGCCATTTCTTCCTCGAATATATCAACTCACTCCGTCTGTCCCTCTGTCTGTCCGTCTGTCTATTAGTCTAGTCTAAATCCTATCTCTCCCACTATCCCATCTCGGATCAAGTTTATTTTATGGAAAGTTAATCATTGTCGATGCATCCGTAATAGGTCAACAAATTAGTTAATCAAATAGTCGTAATTAATTAAGTATGTATATATCGAAAACGTTAAGACTTTACCACTCAGCAACTACGCCTGCAGTTTTGAGACATATGACAGCGTTTGAACGCTGGTCTCCCACTCAATTCGCGAATGGGACTGTTGTCGACAAGCAAGACATCAGACTCGTATAAGTCGCTAGACCAGGCAATTGTGTACGGTTATAATTGATTCAAAGTAATTGATAATATTTCACTTAATACAAGCAAGGTTTTTGTAAAAGTTTTTTTCAGTATATATATATATTTAACTTGTTACTAAGTTGTTACAACGTTGATCTGTTGATTTTTAGTTTCGATGCCCTCTTGTAATATTACATCTGGATCCTCCCAAACTGGTATTTCTATTTTTTTTTCATATTAATATATTTGTTTTAAAACGTCTTTGCTCATTTTTGTTTATTTCTCAAAACCTTGTTTATTTTGTCTTTATATTTTATTAAGGTGTCTATTAATTACGGAGAGACCAACTTGGGGAAAGGAACACTACAGAGTACGGAGCCTTTCTTCTATCAGATAGAATTGAAAAATATGTAAGTACTTGCAGGGATGTTAATAGTTTTGTTAGATGAAATATTAGATACCGAATGGCAATAACTGACTATATTTAAATAAGTTCAAATATCCACATCCTTTAATATCTAGTCATTGAATATGTGTTTTGTATATTGTTTTGTAGACTACTATAAAACAGAAAGTAGTTTGACTTTCAGACTTATCTGTATTCTCGGTAATGTTAAGGTCCTATGCTTATTTGGTCGACAGTTAAGGAACAGGGTATCATGTGGCCAGCACAACGATCAACCACCTTCCTTTTTCCTATTAAAATTGGGTTGACTCATTGACCCATACAATTCTAGAAATCCAAAATAAAGATTTGAACCCAGGATCCCTGGTTAGGAAGCCAGACGTTTAACCACTCTGCCACCGTGCTCGCTAACTTCTATGGCTCAAATTAGTTTTTATGCAGGCTTGAGAAGGCTTACAAATAGGATT
>JADKLZ010079391.1:2794196-2809081 GCA_021533235.1 Biomphalaria straminea
TTACAATACCTTTATTCAAGTCACTCCTCCATGGAGGGGAGGGGGAAAGATGCTGATCTCAAAAACGGCTCTATTTTCTTATAAATTAAACAGTTGTATATAGTGTAGATAATAATTACTAGTTCCCTATCCATTGAACTCTAGTTTGACAAAAATAATTTTTTAAAGTTAAATATTAATAGGGGGCGTGGTGGTCGAACGGTAAAGCGCTTGGCTTCCGAACCTGAGGTCCTGGTATCGAATCCTGGTGAAGACTGAGATATTGAATTTCGGGATTTTTAGGGCGCCCCTGTGTCCACCCAACTCTAATGGGTACCTGACTTTAGTTGGGGAAAGTAAAGGCGGTTGGTCGTTGTGCTGGCCACATAACACACTGCTCGTATAACCGTTGGCTAAAGAAACAGATGACCTTAACATCATCTGCCCCATAGATCGCAAGGTCTGAAAGGGGACAATTTACTTTTTTTACTAAATATAAATAAACTAGACGACCAGCGGCGTATCATACACCGCTATTTGCAGGGCCGGTCCTAAACTACTACAACATATGCAACCGCAGTGGGCTCGCACTTTTATAGGACCCGCGCTAATTCAGGTGTATAAATTATTAAATTATAAACTATTTTATAACTTAGAACAAGTTTCCCGCGCCCTCCTGGTAGGGAAGCAGATAATAAGCACCGCCCTTAACCATTCTGACCAAAAAGTCACTGAAAGCGATTAAGTAGTCTACTATGTATATATATGTAAATAGCAGGGCCGGACTTAACCATTGTAGGACCCTATGCGAAACGAATTTCACGGGGCCAATTTTGGGTAGGGAAGCGGATAATAAGTGGAATTTAAGAGTTTGTTTGTAAAATGTTTGTTTGTAAATGTTTAACAATGTTTCGGATTTTCCTTCAGCGCAACCATCCGGAGTCACGTGTTTTCCCCCACCCTCTCTTTTTTTTTGTGTGGTGACTATCCGCAGAAATAAGAGAGTGATCTTTCCTTTACTTCTTGCTTGCTTGTCGACCAAACTGTTGAGAGAAAAAAGAGAGTGATTTTTCCTTTACTTCTTGCTTGCTTGTCGGCCAAACTGTTGAGATAAATAAGAGAGTGATCTTTCCTTTACTTCTTGCTTGCTTGTCGACCAAACTGTTGAGAGAAGAAGAGAATTATATATTTATACAGAGATGCTAATTTGGCTTCACTAGACTTTGAAAAAAAAAAAGCATGGCATAGTCTGCCATATGTTGAAATTATATGACAAGGAAAAATAATTAGAGACAGGCCTGTAAGACACGGTAACGAGCTATTGGTCTTGCCAACCCACAGGTTGTTACGTCAAATTTCAGTAATGAGGCCTTCTTTAACGAATTGTCTTCGTCAAGCACATAATACAAGACTGTTTACCTATTTTGTTACTTATAAAATTAATATAATTCGGGACTCGCAAAGACATTTCACCAGCATACTGTACTAGGGAATCTTACCTGGTGCCCCAACTGTCCACAAGACTAAGCGATAGTTAACAGTGGCAGGTACCCCACCTGTCCACAAGTCTAAGGGATAGGTAACAGTGGCAGGTGCCCCGACTGTCCACAAGACTAAGGGATAGGCAACAGTGGCGGGTGCCCCGACTGTCCACAAGACTAAGGGATAGGCAACAGTGGCAGGTGCCCCGACTGTCCACAAAACTAATGGATAGGTAACAGGTAACACTGGCAGATGTATGACTATAGTATTTGGAGTACGTTATTACTACTATTATACATTTTTTTTACTAGTCACAATCCATCGGTCCAGATCCTGACTGTAGAGAGTCAGCAAGTTTGGATAAATATGCAGTGTTCAGAGCCATGTCACAAATTCTTCAGCCCTAAAATCAAAGCCTTTACTAACGGAAGCAATGCTATAGGCAGGTTGGTTCCAATAAAGTGTTAGCATGTAAGTTTTTGTTACTTAGAATACTGTCACGTATCATTTGTCAGACATTTCATTTTATTATTATTTAAAATATACCCACATGGGGAAAACTAATTTTACCGTTATAATTATGAATCTAGATTACTCTTAAGCGAGCATTTCTTGTGTATACATAAAAATTTTATTTCGAAAACGGCTCCAACGATTTTCTTTAAAATTTCAATGCATGTGTATATTAATGACATTTACAACTCATTGAGCCCACGGTTTCATATAATAATAAAAAATATTTCCATAATGAATTACTTCGGGTATATATCCTTCCTAAAGAAATTATTCACCAGGGGCGTAGCTAGGGATTTTTCATCGTTTGGGGGCCCGGGGGGCTTGACCTCTTTGGGGGCCCTGCATTTTGTGTGATACTTAATTTTTTATTGAAAAAAACTTTCATTTTGGGGCCCCCTACGATAGGGGCACGGGGGGATTTTAAAATTCTCCCGCTCCTCCCCCCACCCTAGCTACGCCACTGTTATTCACCCGAGCAAAGTTCGGTCATCTGGTAAAAATGTAATTTTGGCTTGATATATAGAACTACATGAAGATCCAGAATCGGTTTTGAATGGAGCATCGCGTTCTTTAAAGGGACTATCGCTTTTAGGATGTCCCAGTGTATGGTATTATCGATCCAAGAGTTTCATAAATAAGAGTTTAGGGAAATTTTGCGAGTCGTAATGTAAGTCAAGATATAAAAGGCCTGTCATTGGAGCATTGTTATAGAGTAGAATCTATACATTCACTTAGCCAGGATTTTTCACCCTTGGGATGGGGGGGGGATAAGTGGGTTAAAATTATATGTGCGCTTTGTTTTAAATGTAACATATATTAGTCATGAAGAGATAAACAATCGATCTACAAATGACCTTTTCCAGTGATCAAGCCTTTACAATATCGTTCTGCTTTCAAGACTATGATGGAAGCTTATCAGGTATGTACGATTCTCTTATAGTGTTATAGGAGGCGCGGTGGCTGAGCGGTAAAGCACTAGGTTTCTTAACCGGAGGTCCTGGGTTCGAATCCTGGTGAAGACTGGGTTTTTTATTTCGGGATCCTTGGGCGCCTCTGAGTCCACCCAGCTCTAATGGGTGCCTGACATTAGTTGGGGAAAAGTAAAAGCGGTTGGTCACTGTGCTGGCCACATGACACCCTCGTTAACCGTAGGCCACGGAATCAGATGACATTTACATCATCTGCCCTATAGACCACAGGGTCTGAAAGGGAAATTTTTATAATGTTATCTTATAGCATCATAGACACCTTCGGCTCTTAGAATTTTATATCAATGGGGACAGAGAATATAAAGCTTATCTGTTTCAATGGCTGACGGTTAACTATGGGTGTCATGTGACCAGCCCAACCTTTACATACCCCAAGGAAGTAAGGTACCCATTAGAGTTAAGATTAATCGATGTCCTCAAATTATGTCGAACCATATCCCAGACTTCATCGATATTTTAATTTGAGACCTCTAGTCTCGAAAACAAAGCGCTTTCCACACACCAAAAACAATAACAGGGTTTAAAAAAGAATATGTATATCGATGCATGGATTAAAGGATAGATAACTAGATAGATAGATAGATAAATAGATGAATGGATAGATGAATGGATTGATAGATAGATAGATAGATAGATAGATAGATAGATAGATAGATAGATAGATAGATAGATAGATAGATAGATAGATAAATGGATTGATAGATAGATATATAAAAATAAAAATAAATAGATAGCTAGATATAGATATATAAATAGATACATTGATTGATTGATTGATTGATTGATAGGGTTATGACATGATTAGGATTTTGTGTTTCGGCAAAAGTTTTAATTAGTTACAGATGACGTAAGGTTTGTTGAAAAAGAAGAACGATCTATTTATATTGCAACTACAATCTAGATATATACTCTAAAGGTACGAAAATCCATGGTGAAAAGCCATTAGGTGTTATATCTGGAAATTGTCTGGCCCATACTCAAATAGAAAATTGTAACACTCCAGGGAAATTTTATGACGGACAAACTGACGGAGACTTAACCACAGGTAAGTGGCTCTTACCGAAAATGTGAGATTATTATTATCATTTTATTATAGCTTTTATATAGCGCTACTTTCATGCCTATAGCATGCTCAGAGCGCTTTGGTCCAATCTCATTTGTGGACCAGTTGGGGTATCTAGGAGTTGGTTTTCCGTGCTGCCTTTAGGCGCTCAGTAAACACAACTCTGCCCAAGTCGGGTGTCGAACCTCGAGCCCTCTCTAGGTAGCCAAGCCAGACCAAGTTCAAGCTCACTTAGCTTCTCGACCACGCTTCCCACAAAAGTGAAATACAGAGGGATAGCATGTAAAATGATTAATATAAGCCAAAAAAAAAGTTTTAAAAAGGCTTATTTTATTGTATAAATTAGTTAGGATCAGTCATGTTTATCAATTTGTAATTAGCATAAAACGGCATTTTATAAAAAGAAACTCATTAAGCTCATACCACCACTTCTGTCTAGTACTACTTATTTCCCTTGGAAAGGGGGCTCATTCTTTCCCTCGTTTTAAGATACCAAACAAAATTATGCATTACCAAGTAGTCAATTAACTAATTGGTTCCTTTTTTTTTTTTTTGTTAGACTATTTGGTGTTGTCAGATAAGAGAAAGAATTGCGCGAAATTTCACCTTGATCCGAGATTGGGTGTCGGAGAAATAACGTGTACAAACTAGGGGTGTATCGGATAGTCGCTCCGGCTCCGACTTCTGCCGAATATATATTACTAGTAAGTAGTTAAATATATACTAACATATTTTACATTGCCCCTCCCTCACACAGCCTTTATGGTTGGCGGCCTCGTACATAAAAACAGACACGCTCATGCTATACAGATTGTTTATAAATACTATTGAGCTTACATAAATCAGTCAGTAACAGAGTTAAAAACAATAAGTCATATAAAAGGGGAAAAAAAACTAATACCAACCAATATAGGTATGTCATTTAACAGTTTCGTAAAATGTTCAGCAACACAAGCTATTTACAAGACACTTAGGTATTCGACTCCGGCTCCGGCCCCGGCCGAATATCAGATTTTACTATCAGGTCATATCCGGCTCCGGCCGAATATCAAAAAGTACTATCCGGTACACCCCTAGTACAAACACTATATCTAACAAAGCTCCACTGGATAAAGACATCAACAAAAGGATAGCCAAGGAAATGGGCACAATGTCACGACTACTGAAAAATTTGTGAGGACAATACCTTGCTGACTAATAACAATAATTAGGCTTGTCTTCGAGTCCGAAGATTAGTGAGGAATACAGTGTTTCCCGTGGCTGTGCAGCCCCAGCTGCGACCTACATATTTTGTCACATCTAAGTCTAGCGAATGTCCGCGGGTGGTCGGTTTAGATTTTCTTTTCGTCGTCTGCGTTTTTCCTCGGCAGCAGATTTTCTTTTGGTCTCAAATGTGTATCCCGCGGTCTTCGTGAGTGACCTCCAGCTGCCTCGTTCCGACGCCGCATGCAGCCAGGTGCTCTCTTCTATGTCAGCCAAGGAAAGTTGACGCCTAAGCTGGTCTTTGAAGCGTTTCCGTGGGGCGCCTCTGTTACGTCGACCACCTTTTAGCTCACCTTGCAGATTAACAATACCAAAACGACTCTGACGACATTCCATTCGCTCTGTAAGTTAAATAAACATGTATTGTCTCTATCTTTTTCTTTTCTGCAGAAATGCTGATGCCCTACCAAAATTTTGGGATGGAATTTATCGCTATCACCACATCTAGACCTGGAATTAGGGACACCTCAGGGGAGAACCAGTTATATGCTCTGATGTCCAGTACTTTTATTATTCTAGACATGAAGAAAAAGACCCGTAACGTGACTATTCGAGACGCTGGTGGATTTTATTCCGTAAGTTGGAGGTGATTCCGCGTTTTGTTTTCTTTATTTCACTCTGTCTGTCTATCAGTCTGTTTGTCTGTCTGTTAAAAAGTGTGCACTCGATATTTCTTCCAAACGAAATATCGGATCAAGGGAGAAAAGAAAAAAAAAACTTCTTCCTTATAAGTATATATCTCAATCATGTAAAAGTTATTTCCCTTATTTGAAATTTGAAATTTTTTATGAAATTAAAATTACAATAACTACTTGGCTAAAAGCAGTTTTACCAATTGCTTCTCATTAATAACCAAAGTTCCCGCGGCGTGTAAGAAGAAACCTTGCCTCGTGTGCATTTATGACGCAGAAAGCCGGATTTCGTTTTTCGTAGTGACAGAAGACACTAATTTGACTTGAGGACGGTTTCTTTCTAATATCATTATATCATAAAGAGTGCACTCTGACTTTTATCTCGTTGGTCCTAGGTCCATAATCGCTTTATCTTCACTCAGTTCTCTTATTGTGTATGTTTTTTCTCCGTTAGTATTCTATGACAAAGACAGAGTTTCCACATAAAATTACCAGTAACAAGCCGATACAAGTGCTCTACATTCAGAGATCCCCCTGTGCCAAGAACCCCGCTGGCACTAGCTTTGACCTTGGGGACGTTGCGGTAACCTTGCTTCTTCCAAACGACATGTTCTTCCACGTTTACTCCTGGAGGTAACTATAACTTAAAATGTAAGGAAGTCGTTCGTGGTGTCAGTGTGACTATTGTCATTGGACATTTTAACTCTTTCTCTCCGTAATTATTTACCACATTCTGGTGAAATCAACGTTGGTATCGTCAGTTAGGAGAGAAAGAGTTAACACGTGTAGAGTGTAGAGAAATCTATAACTAAAATCCGTTCAGGGGCGTAGCTAGGAATTTTTTATCGTTTGAGGGCCCTGGGAGATTTACCTCTTTAGGGGCCCCAGCATTTTGCGTAATATTTAATTTTTATTGTAAAAAAACCCCACTCATTTGGCGCGCGAGGGTTTTCAAATTATCCCCCTCCCCCACCGTAGCAACACCACTGAGTGCGTTTTGTTTTATCTGATACAGAATAAGCAGGGCCTGATATAATGGAGGGAAGGTGGGGCTACAGCTCAGGGGCGTCCAAAGAAAAGGGTCAAAATAAAAATCCGTATTTTTGATCGATCAGCAACTTAACGGAGGAGCGGTGGCTACGCAGTAAGGCGCTTGGCTTATGAAACGTCCTGGTGAAGATTTGGCTTAATTATTGCTGGATTTGTAGGCGCTCCTGAGTCCACCCTGTTTTAATGGGCACCGGATATTAGTTGGGGAAAGTAATGGCGGTTGGGCGTTGTGCTGACCACATGGCACCCTCGTTAACCGTGGGCCATAGAAGCAGTTGGCCTTTACATCATCTGCCTCATAGATTGCTAGGTCTCTAAGGTGTACTGAACTACTTTACTTTACTAACGACTTAACTTTTTAAAATATTTTTTTTGTTTCGCCCCACAATACTTTTAAAACTTAAAGTTGGCAATTGTTGACCTCTTTCCTTCTTTACGACCATGTTTTATCTAGTAGAAAACTTTTTCAAGTAAATTAGGAGCTCTATTTTCGAGAGACACTCCGATCCACATACATCGCAGTTGGCAATTTTTTTTTAGGTTATTGTTATGGTCTGCTTGCGTATACATATTCCTTCAGAATAAACTTCTGATTAGCTAAATAATATTTTTACTAAAAATTTACTTTTTTTTTTTTTTTACTAAAATGTACATGTTACTAAACATTTGTTTCAACAAAGGAAAGTTTAATTCAATTTACAAGAAACAAGTAAGTACAAGTCCCAAACTATGGGAAATTTCTAGATACGCCCCTGCCTGTTGTCCACTGTTTAGAGATCATCCATGACGCCAAGTTATACAAGTTATATAAGGACGCTCCTGTTAGCGATTTTCTCGTGTTGACCTCCGTATCATCGCAACTCTTGGTATGCGTAGTTCATTTTTTCGGAGAAAATGTCTCTCAAATCTCATATGACGCTATGTCACAACTACCACATAAATTCTGTTGTTGTTTAATCTAACATTCGTTAGTTATTAAAAGAAGATAAAAATAGCTCTATGAGTTGAATAATGGAGGTATAATCTTTTAAAAATTGTATTGCTGATGTTTTTTTTAGCAAAATGTTTCATAATGAAACAACATTGGCATTCTTATCAGATTGAGTATACTTTCTCTATGTGCTAACTTAGTCTGACAATAGTTGTAAATTTACATCGTTTATAAATCTTCAAAATTAACACACTTCTCCAATATTCGTTTTCTGAAATCCATATTAATTCTGACCGTTTGGTAATTTTATTTAGTAGACCAGTTGTTTTTTGTTTTTTTTTGTACTTTCGTCTATCCAGTGACCTTTATATTTTGCCACATTAGAGGCGGCCCAAACCGTTACCTAACGTCTGCCAACATTTTGCCAACTTCGCGTACGTTTGGGTGTAGCTTTTTTATTGGTCTTCAATGTTTCTCTAGCGGCCTTTGTTAGTTCCCCTTTCTATAATAAGGCTTGTTTTTGAGTCCGATGATTAATGAGGAATGCATTATTACCCGTGGTTACGCAGCCCCAGCTGCAACCTACATATTTAGCCCCAACCAGGGCAAGCATAGCCATTGTCCGCCGGTTAACATTTAGATTTTTTTCTTTTCGCCGTCTGCGTCTCTCAGCAGCGGATTATCTTTCGGCTCAAATATGTATCCTGAGACCTTTGTAAGTGACCTCCAGTTGTGTCTTTCTGCAACCATTTCGTTAGCCCTTAATTTTAACATATTGACAAGTTTTGTAAGATTGGGAGAACAACTCACAATTAAACATTTCACTCTATCCAGATGAAAAAAAAAGAAAATAATAGTAAAAAAAAATAATAAAGAGAAAAAAAGCTCCTTACAGTTCATGATGCCTTATTATAATCTATCCCGACAAGATCAACGTCTAATGTTTCGACTCAAGACCGTATACACCATAATGAGACAACGCATGAACCAGAAGCTCATTATTGAAATTAGTGAAATCTATCCTTGACACAATGAATGCTGACCATGTTCTCCAAGACTGCTTTCTTAATCCAGAGGCCCCTACAAGACACTGGCCCCAAAACACCCCAATAGAAAGAAAACTATATGGAGAGCTCTTTGACTTGGAAACCACTGCGCAGTTCATCTCATATATTGGTGTAGTTATCCGAACACTCCAACATAACAATGAGAACGAAGAAGAATAACTAAATGTTTTCAGTTCATCGTTACATATCTGTGACCTTACGTTTAGAGATCTTAGATTTTCATCTAAGCAATTTAAACCATTCTCAGTTTAAATCAGTCTAGGCCTTTTGTTAGTCAATATCAGATATTGTTTTCAGCACATTTTTCATAATATTTAACTAATTTGGAGTTTTATAGGAACTTTCAAATATATTGAATTAAAAGAAAATGAATACCCCATAAAACTCCCATTAGATCTTAGAATCTTTTTTATTATTTTTCCGCATTCCTACAGGTACAACATTTTACAATTCAATTATGTTATCATTGTGAAACAAAAGAGCTATGATGTCTTTACAGGTACAGATGAGAATATAAAGAAGTAAGTCCACACCAAACACTTAGATAAACAGGGGGTTTGAATATAAAGCGATTAAGGCTACTTGGACGCTTTCACAACAGATAAAGTTGAAGGTTCAAATAATTATTGAATTTATTTTAACAAAACATGAATCAATTAATCAATTACAAGTATAACAAATTAGTCAATTAATTTCTAGTAATTAATTATATTGTTTTATACCAAAACAAAATGAATATTAATCCGTCATTTTTAAGAGATATTGTTAAATATGTTGGGTTTCTCCCCATAGATGTTGGTACACGTCATTTTTTCCACACCAATCCTCGGATCAAGTTGAAACTTTCCGAAAATATTTAATGCACCTAACAAATCAAGTATCACTAAAAAATTTGGCCTTTTTTCAATTGATAAGTTGTTATTTATTATTAACTAGTCGACCGGCGGCATATCATACGCCGCTATTTTCCAAGGCAGGCCTTAGGCACTGCAACATATGTGACCACAGTGGGTATCGCACTTTCTTTGGACCCGTGCTTATTTTTAGGTGTATAAATTATTAAATTGAACCATTTTATAAAACATAACAGATTTCCCGCGGCCTCTATTGATTGACCAGGAGCCCCCTGGAAATCTCCTGAAATGTTATTAAATGCTATGCCGCCGGTCGAAAAAGTCCTGGAAATTTCCGGACATTATTAAAATCTTTTTAAAGTAAAAAAAAAATGCTATGCTATTTTGTGAATGAAAATAGTGCGGATTTGGATATATTATTTCCCATTCACAACTTGTGGCGCCATGGGATCTTCCCAATTGCTTGATATAAGTAAAGCGAATGCTTGAATTCATGAATGAAAAATACTATGAATAGAGTAAAAAAAAAATGGCTAATTGACCTTAATTTACGCGATATTAAGAATATAGCTGCACTCATGTAACAATGGTTTAGAAAAACAAATTTGAATGTTAATTTGATTAAATGGACTATAATTAGTAGGCTATGTTCATGTTCAAAATCATAAAACTATATTTGCGAAGAGTAGTTCTATAATCTTCTTAGAGTTGAATTCAAGTTTTACTATTTAGATCTAGATCTAGATCTAGGAATAGAGAGATAAGTTACCTTTCGTAATCATGTCTAATGAACGAATTTACGTAATTAAAGTACTTTCTAAAGTGAAACCTGAAAGTATACTCTATCTGTGTATTGTTGTTCTAGTTTCAATAGTCTAACGACACAATAATCTGGAAATACTTTTAATAATATGACAATAATCTGAGAAGAAGAGAATTATGTAAACACCACTTTCATTCACACCGCGTGCGTGCGCCATGGGATCTTCCCCTTACTTATTTATCTCTTGAACCTTTGAACTTTGAGGAGAAGAGAATTATATAAACCCATAGACATATATATATATAGACTGGCAGATGAAGAACAAATTATTCCACATTCATTCACAAAATAGCGTTGCGCCGCATGCTATGCTATTTTGTGAATGAAATAGTGCGGATTGGGTCCATTCACACCGTGGTGCGTACGCCAGGGGATCTTACCTATTTACTCGTTATTGTTGTCTGACCTAATTCTTTGTGGATTATATATATAGATTATTCAGTTTGATATTAAAAAGGGAAATGAATTTTACATAATTGAAAGATATGAAATGAGGACACACTTTTTTTATAATTTTGCTCTTTTGAGTTCTGAGGTCAATACTTTACTCACAGTCCAGACATTTCTTCCTCCCGATGTCTTCACTTTGTGTTGTCTAGGTCAGTGTCTTTCTAGCAATCATTACCAGCTATTTATCTCTCATTAAGGAACTAACCCCGTGACCTTAACGAATATCCCTATGAACATTGTAGTGAGAAATAATCTCAGAACTCGGTTTTCGTGTTGACAAGTAGCAGAAATGTTTCTTCCTTTTTGTTCGGATATCGAATCGCAGCAGAGAAAACTGATATCAATATCGTCTTATTTTGCTGTCTTTTTCCGTATAGAAAACTAATATCGATAGGGCTTTGTTGTGCATAAAAAAAACTGGTATCGATATGGTGCTGTTCTGTATAGAAAACTGGTATCGATTTGGCGTTGTTTCGCATTAAAAACTGGTATCAATATGGTGTTGTTCTGAATAGAAATCTGGTAAATGTTTGTAAAATGTTTTACAAGTTTCGGATGTTCCTTCAGAGTTGAAGATAGTTACTTCCTAGTCCAAACCTCCCTCAGGACGACGGGGGATGAGAGCGGGCAGGGTTTGAACCCAGGACCATCGATAAATCCTAACAACAGTCCAGCGCGCAAACCGCACGACCAGTGTACAATTGTGCGTTGTTATGCATACAAACTGGTATCAATATGGTGTTGTTCTTTTAAGTTTAGCCTTAGTCTTAAGTTTAGCTTTCGGTAAGTTTTGAGTCTAGCCTTGCTAAGTTTTAAATAATGGCTTTGTTCTCATCGGCTAGGTTAATTACTTTATGGTATGACGCCAGCACCAACTGGGAAACGGGGGATATTGAGTCCAACAAATTCACCTCTGTGTATAGCACTAACGACCACACGTTTGGGTGCTACATCTTCGGCTATGGCGATAAACTGAGCTACATGCATGTGGCTGCTACTCTCTATGTAAGTACTAATTATGTGGAATTTATTCAAACGGTATCTGAGATTCCATGCCGACAGTTTTAATTCAGTTGTTCGTTTAGTATAATTTTTTTTGGGTCACTCTAACTGCAGTCTTATATTTAACTTAAGGTAAATCTGAAGTTTGGCCTTAAATAAGTCTTAAGTTTAGCCTGAAATATATCTTAGGTTTATTCTTAAATAATTCTTAAGCTTAGCCTTAAATATATCTTAGGTTTATTCTTAAATAATTCTTAAGCTTAGCCTTCAATAAGTCTTAAATTTAGCCTTAAATAAATCTTAAGTATATTCTTAAGTAAGTCTTAAGTTTAGCCTTAAATAAATCTTAAGTTTATTCTAAAATAATTATTAAGTTTAGCCTTCAATAAGTCATAAATTTAGCCTTAAATAAGTCTTAATATAAGTCTTAAGTCTTAGATTTTGCCTTAAATAAGGCCTAAGTTTAGCTTTAAATAAGTCTTAAATTTATCCTTTAATAAGTCTTAAGTTTAGCATTAGATAAGTCGTAAGTTTTTTCTAGCGTATGGGATATGAAATATGCCTTTATCTTGACTATTGCTAAGTATTTCATCATTTTGTAATCTATTTACGACATTGTAGCGTTTAAATAGTATAGCTACTTTCCTTTTTGTATTCTTATGTCCTGAAATGTATCAAGGCTTAGGGATTTTATCTATGGTGTTACTCTAATCCGATTGTCGTTTGTTATAAATCTCATTGCTCTATTTTGTATTTGTCCTTGTTTCTTCATGTTTGCTTTAGTTAAAGGGATTCACGTGTAACGAAATGCATTTAAGTTTTATTACAATACACACGTAATCACAAATACGTACAAAACACTGACACACACACACTCTAACATCTAACAAAATATACTTTCACAGTTAACAACACACGTAGGTCAAATAGTCTTGTGTAATGCAGCTAGTAGTATATAATGGGTTTCAGTGGGTTTTACTGTATTATACTGGGTTTTACTGCGTTATTCTGGATTTTTTTATGTTTTACTTGGTTTTTCTCTTTTTGGTTTTACTATGTTTTTTTTTCCTAAGTTTCCATCTGGGATTTACTATGTTGTACTGGGTTTTACTATGTTTTTTTCTGAGATTTACTATGGTTTCTGGGAATTAATATGTTTTTACTGGGTGTTACTGGTTTTATTATGTGTTACTGATTCTTTTTTTTTTAATTTCTTACAGAACTACGAGTGCGTAAAACAAGAAGATAGTGAAAGAAAACCTTCTGATAATATTGACAATGACTGTGATGGAGAGATAGATGAGGAAATAGACGACCAACAAGGTGTGGTCGACTGTGTATGTCTATAATTATTGCCGTCTTCAGTGGCGTAACTAGTGTGGGGGGAGGAGGAGGGAGAATTTGAAAATCCCTCGGGCCCCACTTGAGAGAGGCCTTAAGATGAGTATTTTTTACATTAAAAATCTACTAATACGCAAAAAGCAGCCCCCTCCCCCAAGAGGTCAACCCCCGGGCCCCCAAACGTTGGAAATTTCCTAGCTACGCCCCTGGCCGTCTACCTATTTTCCCTACTTATTCTCATACGAGTTGAGTCCATGACTCTTGAGTCTAAGACTCTTGCTACTCAAGGCCTAAGGCAGCTTGACTTCCTCTGCATGTCTGAACAAACTTCTGTCTGGGAAAGATGCAAGCAGATGTGAAGTATTACATTCCAATTACCGATGTCTCATTCCCCAAGGCGCTCCGACCAGAAGCGAGGCCAAAAGCCGAGCACATCAGGGAAACTCCCCCATAATACTTCTCTGTACCACATAAACCGTGCATGTGTCCGCCATAAAAACGTTCCTTTGTCGAAAGGTGTGTGGATAGTAACATGTTTGTTGGGGCTTTCTTCCATCCCAGCCATTGCTGGACGCATGCAGAAAATAAAAAAAAATCTCTTATACTGTAGTCTGGATAAATCGATAAAGACTACCAATAATTTTTGCACTATCAGACCTATAAATATTTACTGAGATATTTACTGCTCTTGTATTCAATCTCACCTCTGTCTTCAATCTCACCTCTGTCTTCAATCTCATATCTGCTTTCAATCTCAACTCTGTCTTCAATCTTACTTCTGTCTTCAATCTCACATCTGTCTTCAATCTTACCTCTGTTTTCAATATCACCTCTGTCTTCAATGTTACTTCTGTCTTCAATCTCACATCTGTCTTCAATCTCACCTCTGTCTTCAATCTCACATCTGTCTTCAATCTCACCTCTGTCTTCAATCACACATCAGTCTTGAATCTCACCTCTGTCTTCAATCTTACTTCTGTCTTTAATCTCACGTCTTTAATCTCACATCTGTTTTCAATCTCACATCTGTCTTTAATCTTACCTCTGTCTTCAATCTTACCTCCGTCTTCAATCAAACCTATGTCCTCAATCTTACTTCTGTCTTCAATCTTACTTCTGTCTTCAATATTATTTCTGTCTTCAATTTCACATCTGTTTTCAATATCACCTCTGTCTTCAATCTCACATCTGTCTTCAATATCACCTCTGTCTTCAATCTCATCTCTGTCTTTAATCTCGCATAAGCCTCCAATCTCACATCTGTTTTCAATTTTACCTCTGTTTTCAATGTCACCTCTGTCTCTAATCTTACCTCTGTCTTCAAAATTATCTATGTTTTCAATCTCACATCTGTCTTCAATCTTACCTCTCTCTTTAATCTTACCTCTATCCTCATTCTTACCTCTGTCCTCAATCTTACTTCTGTCTTTAATCTTACCTCTG
>JADKLZ010079391.1:2809091-2832221 GCA_021533235.1 Biomphalaria straminea
TCTGTCTTCAATCTCACCTCTGTCTTCAATCTCACCTCTGTCTTCAATCTCACCTCTGTCATCAATCTTATCTCTGTCTTCAATATCACCTCTGTCTTCAATATCACCTTGTCTACAATCTCACCTCGTCAACTGCCTCACACAGATGATGATCATGATTTTGAAATTGACGAGGATGTGAAATCAAAATGTAAGTCTATATAATGGTCATTGGTTTGAGGGCATTTGGTTTATTATAGGTCAATAGTAGTTTAGCTTGTAATTGTTTATCTAATTTACTTTGAAGAATGGTATGAGATTATTTGTATTGTTATTTAGTTAGTGGTTATTTCATATTGATTGTTTACTTTGTTATGGTTTAGTTTGTGATTGTTTTCTTTTTGGGTTAGCTTGTTTTGTTTTTGGGGGTTTAGTTTGTGATCGATTTTTTTGTGTTTGCTTATTTTATCGTTGATTAGTTTGTGGTGGTCTAGCCTGTAGTTGTTCGGTTCATGTTGGTTGTTATAGTACTTTCCTGATAGCAGCATTAGTAAAAGGATATTATGATGTGTGTTTGTGTATGTTTCTATGGCGACGATGATAATAGTTTAACGATTGGTTGGTAGATATGTAGTGTTAATTACGCAAAGTAAGCGGCATTGTCGTCATCTGTCTTGTGTGGGCAACTCAAGACTCCAAAATGCCAGACGTGATTTCAATATAATACGACTACAACGATTAAGTTGTCTACAAGCAGTTTGGTGCTACAAGTTAACAACCATTGAAACAAAGTGGATCAATGCAGGTTATCTTCAGGTCTGAAAAAAATATATGATGCAAGGTGCACATTCTACAAGATTTTTTAATTACGATCATATTATTTCACATTTTTTTCATTACATTATTACATTTTAATAAAATAGAAAGACACAAAGATAAAGGCACATTCATCGTTCCTTATGCTAGGACAAATGCGTAGAAATGCTCCTTCTTCCTTGTTGCTATTAGAACATGGAATGGGTTGCACGAGCCAACCAGGAAAAACAGTGACCTGGTAGAACATGGGTCATTGGTTGACACGCATGGCTAAATGCATGACTCGTAGGACGAAATCATCTTTTTTTGAAGTAACGTCTGTATTATTTAAGATAAGATAAAATAATTGATGAGTTGTGTTATTAATTCAGTTTTCGGTTTCTGGACGGAGTGGACTGCCTGGGATTGCAACAAGCCTTGTCTTAACAATGAGAACGTAGACAGGATTAGGTACGTTTATTATTATTATGTATATTACAAAACAAAATCGATTAGTTTAATTAAGACTTGCGAAGAGTCTGAAGACTATAAAAGTGCTCAGAATTTCAATTGTATGTACAGTGTATGTCATGTAAGTTGATAGAGCTTCTCGCGAATTATACATATGTCTTGGTCTCGAATCCCACCTTAAAAATTCCTTCCTTTACGTTTCTCGTGGAACATAGGGCCTCAGTAAAAACATGTTCCTCATGAAACATAGGGCCTCAGTAAATACATGTTTCTCGTGGAACATAGGGCCTCAGTAAAAACACGTTCCTCGTGGAACATAGGGCCTCAGTAAAAACACGTTCATTATGGGCCTCAGTAAAAAACACATTCCTCGTGAACATATGGCCTTAGTAAAAACACGTTCCTTGTGCAACATAGGGCTTCAGTAAAAACAAGTTCCTTGTAGAACATAGGGTCTCAGTAAAACATGTTCCTTGTGGAACATAGGGCCTCAGTAAAAACAAGTTCCTTATGGAACATATGGCCTCAGTATATACATGTTTCTCGTGGAACATAGGGCCTCAAAAAACACGTTCCTCGTAGAACATATGGTCTCATCCTGTCCTCTTGGCTTCATATAGTGCAAGTTCTTTTTGGTATTCCTCTAACTCTTGTCTCCTTGGAGTCAAGTCTAATGCCGAGGTCAGTTGTTGGTACCTTGGTTAACAAAATCTGTTGAAATTTTTGTCTCCCACTTCCCATTGTCGGATAAAGTTTGAATAAAGCACTATTACTCATCGTCTATGACTGCTTATTAACCAATCAAAAAAATGGCAAGGGCATAGCTTGGAATTTGTCAACATTTGGGTCCCGGGGGACTCGACCTCTTTGGGGGCCCATTCATTTTTCGTAATATTTAATGTACAAAAAAAACACTCAAGTGGCGACCCGTTGGATTTTCAAATTCTCCGCCCCTCCCACCCCTAGCTACGCCTCTGTCTAATGGATACCTGACATTAGTTGGGGAAAAGGAAAGGCCGTTGGTCGTTGTGCTGGCCACATGAGACCCTCGTTAACCGTGAGTCCAATAGAACAGATGACCATAATATCATCTGCCCTATAAATCACAATGTCTAAAACCGGAGCTTTTTAAAACTATCATCTCTTCTTACTTATATGAGTGATTTTAAAATAAACTAATGGATTTGTACATTTAAACTATAGATTCTGCAAACGGAGTGACAGCGCTAAGGGTCAGTATTGTACAGGCTCTAATGAAGAGAGAAAGGAATGCTCCAAATGTACTATTGGTAGGCTTACACACACTTGTTTGTAAAATAGACTTTCTGTTTTCTCATGTGTGATTCAGAAGATTTTCAAATGTACACGCATCGTCAAGTATTTAGAAGCGTCTCTTTCCGCTTCTCTGGTAATAGTTGTTTTTCTTTCCCAGCTAAGCCAAAGATGACTCAGGGTGACTAAACAAAGAAAGAAGCTTTAGAATTGTTTCCGTTTTTTTTATATACATAAGCATAGTTTATACGTGGTGCCCGGATGTAAACGATTGTTAGAAGTTACGATTCAGCGAAGAAGAAAGCGAAGCAGAATCCTTGTGGGTTACCTAAGAACTGAGTTCGTTGCACTTGCCGTAATGTGAGAGAGCAGAAACAACCAATACTTATGTACTGCACTTTAAAGGGCTTGTTTTGTTTTTTTTAATTGGGGACACCCGTAAGCTTATTTTGTAAGAATATAGGAAGTCTCCGCGATGTGCTCGATCTTCGACCTTGCTTCTAGCCCGAATACCTTAGGATGCGAGCTATCGGTAATAATGATGTAACAAAATGCATCTGCTCAGTTGCGTAGCTAAGGCTTTGGGGGCCCTGGGGGGCTGAACCTCTTATAACATTCGACATCATCACATGAGATAATAGCGTAGTATTTAATGTAAAAAAGAATTTCGAACACACATTTGAAAGCTACCCTCAAGTGGGTGCCCGAGGGGATTTTCAAATTTTGACCCATTCACCTTAACCCAACCCTAGGTACGCCGATTCATCTGCTTGAATAAAACTTCAGTGATATAATCATTAAAAATTCAAATATTACATTCAGTATAAGTGATATTCTTGTTCTTAGCGTTTGACAGTTCTTTGACACAACTCTTTTGACATTTACAAAGAAGAACAAGTATGCGTCCCGGCAAATGTAAACAAACATTCCATCAGCTTGAACCCCCTCCCCCCTTCTGCTATCCCCTGCCGTCTGGACGTCTGGGATAAGACGTGATAATGCTCACTTGTTATGGAACGTCCGAAAGGTTTAAATATATAAACATATAGATCAACAGGTTTAAATAAAACTGAGACAAACAGTAAAGAGTATACTAACTGTGCCAGGTCAATTGCACGTCAGCTTTGGCTTAAAGCCAGATCCAGGACGTCTAATGAATTGATCTTTTGTAGGCGGTAGCATGGCCGACCTTAGGCTTCTTAAGGCCTACGATTACTAGCCCAGCTTTAAGTTTGTTTTTTTTTCACGATATGTAGATCCAGTCGCGTAGCATCCATGGCGCGAAGGGGTTTAATGAACCTGGGCCCACAACCATTTAGGGGCCCACACCTGATGGTGTAACAACCATGGGGCCGGGTTTACCTTTATACAACATAAGCTCTAGCTTAGGGTCTATAGGAAATATTTAGTAGTTACATATAATATTTGGACATATCTCAAATAGCAGAAGGCCTATTGAACTCTAAAAATAAAACAATGTATGGCGTGTTGGGATTTATATCGCCTGCTCTACACTTCAATTTTGTAATAAAAAAAGTTAACAAAAATAAATTCTCAAAATATCCTAAACGGTCATATGAAACGTTGTATTAACATCAAAACATAAACCCAGGTTTGTACATAAAGTCACGATTGAGAAGAGTTCTGAACATAAATATTATTTTCCTAGTCACCATTTCCCAACCTTTACTCATACTGATTTTTTTTCAATTGTAATGGGACTATAACTGACAATATATAGCCTACTCCAAATGACTCCAATCCAATTGGTCAACTTACTTTCTCCTCCCACTTCCGATTTTTTTTTTTTTGTTTAGAGCTTTGAGTTATTGTTCTGTAACAAAACAAAGTAACAAACATGCCTAATAATAATAGGCTTGTCTTCGAGTCCGAAGATTAGTGAGGAATACAGTGTTTCCCGTGGCTGTTCAGTCCCAGCTGTGACCTACATATTTTGCCACATCCAGGGCAAGCAAAACCATTGTCCGCAGGTGGTCGGTTTAGATTTTCTTTTCGTCGTCTGCGTTTGTCCTCGGCGGCAGATTTTCTTTTGGTCTCAAATGTGTATCCCGCGGCCTTTGTGAGTGACCTCCAGCTTTCTCGTTCCGACGCCGCATGCAGCCAGGTGCTCTCCTCTATGTCAGCCAAGGAAAGTTGACGCCTAAGCTGGTCTTTGAAGCGCTTCCGTGGGGCGCCTCTGTTACGTCGACCACCTTTTAGCTCACAAACATGCCTATTGAACAAAAAAAAACCAATTACAAATGAGCTTTTTTTTAAAAAAATGTATATTTGGAATTTTTTTTATTTCTACGGCGATCCTCAAATTATTAATCTAAATATGTGGGGTCCGATCGCTGCAGTAACCCTGTCTCTAATCTCCTAGTTTGTGATGCAGTCTTTAAATGTGATGCCTAGGATCCTTCTGTAGCATCTCATTTCCATTGCATTGCATTACAGATATGCCTATAAACACTTAGTCCACTTAAAATAAAATAAAACACAATTGTTTTTCTCTATATCACGCATGTGTCTCTGTTGCCAGATAAAGATTCCTGTCCATCTCTCCACTGGGGGGCCGGCTGTGAAAACAGCTGTGCCAATTGCCAAGAGAACTGTTCCAGGACGGAGGGAGTCTGCCGTAAATGTGTGGCCGGGTTTAAAAACCCCTATCATGCTTGCACTGAAGGTATGGGTTCAAATCCGTCCTGCTAATTGTGTTATGAAGTTTTCATTTTGTGATTTCATTTTTTGTTTATATAAAATTTTTATATTATTTTGAAGTTGTAGTTTTGAATGTGTATTTAAACAAAAAGCACAGATTAATAAAATTTGGATGTATAGCTCCGCTTCGTTGAAATTATTTCAAACCTTTATATGTATTCTTTTTTATTTTTTTTTATTCTCTGCCCTGGTTTCTGTTACTTGGAATAAATTTACCAGAATAGAAAGAACTGCATGAGAAAAACTAAAGCAAACAACAGCCGCAAATAAAAAAAATTCCCATGTGGAAGGGGGAATAACTCTTTTTTCCTAATCGGCGATACCATCGTTGATTTGACCTCATTACATTAAATTCACTACTGTTAAAAAACGCAAGCTAAAAATCTATGGCCATATAACAAGATCTTCGGGGCTCGCAAAGACCTTCCTCCAGGGAACAGTACCAGGAAAAGAAGAAGAGGAAGAGAGAGAAAGCGATGGGAAGACAACATAAAAGAATGGACGGGCCTACCACTGAAAGAAGTTGTAATCAGGGCAAAGGATAAAGAGGAATGGAGAAGGACGGTCTTCAAGTCTTGCTTGGTGTCCCAACAGTCAAATAGACTAAGGGATAGGTAACAGGTAACATTAAATTATATATTTCATTTTGTAACCTTGACTTTGTGTTATGCTAAAAGAGCATGCATTCCCCCTTAATTATTTACCAAATACAAAATTTTCTAATAACAAACAACAAGCTATTGAGGTGAATTATAACAGGGTAGGGAAATAGTTATGAGAAATAAAAAAAAATCCACTATTACTGACAGTAATATTTAACGCTCAATCCAACTTTCAAAAAAGACAAATAACTGCGAACTATCTCCTTGAGCGCAGCGGCTTTGGGGGTTTAATAACATTTAATAAAAAAAATCAAAACTATATTTTCCTAATTCCATGAGCGTACCAGATAGATTTTCATGTCCACACCTCACCCTCTATACTCTGACCATTCAGATACAACCTCAACTTACAAATAAATATTGTATTGTCAATGATACACATTATTTCTTCATTCTTCTTTACTAATACATGAATCAGTAAAAAAAAAACTTACTAATAATTTTATCAATTCTCAATTAATTAGTGGGGTGTATTTTTTTTTAAACAGAGAGATAGCACTAGAGGGCTAAGTATTTTGTAAAGAATTAGATCATTTTCTACTCTTCTGAGTCATTGGCTTTTCGGACTCTAATACGAATTCTCATCCTAGTATATAGAATAATACATTTTCCTATATCTTTATGTATTTATGATTAACACGAACACCGGAATTTCAAATTCGTAGTTTACTCAGGGGCTGGCTCAACCCGATATTGGTTGGGAAAAAAAGTAAATGTTTGTCGCTGTTTTGGTGTCATAACACTCTCGTTAAGCGTCAGCCAAACAAACACCTTTACATCACCTACCATAAGGATTGCAAGATTTGACAGGTGTACTTTAATTATCTTTTCTTACCTTATGTTAAACTTGTGACCTCTTAGTTATTAAGCCCTATTCTATCCCTGGACCGCCTCCATGTTTTGGTGTGTATATCTTTGGTTCTCGTCCCAATGCAGCCTGTGACCACTATATGTATGGAGAAAACTGTCTCTTGAGCTGCATGCAGAAATGTCACTCTGATTGTGACAGAGTAGATGGAACCTGTCACAGATGTAAGTATTTTTAACATCTATTTTTCAAGCGTGGTCGAGAGGCTAAGTGCGGCTTGAGCTTGGCTTGCTTGCCTACCTAGAAGGGGGCTCGAGGTTCGACACCCGACTCGGGCAGAGTTGTGTTTACTGAGCGCCCAAAGGCAGCACGGGAAACCAGCTCCTAGTACCCCCTCCCCCCCACTGGTCCACAAATGAGATTGGACCAAAGCGCTCTGAGCATACTATAAGCACGAAAGTAGTGCTATATAAATGCTATAATAATAATACTATTGGAGACGCGTTGGCTCAGTTGTAAACCGCTTCATTTACAAACAAGAAGATTTCGGGTTTGAATCCTAGTGTAGACTGAGATTTTTTTTTTATAATTTAAGGATGATTAAGGATGATTACGCCGCCTCAGAGTCCACAAAGCTCTAATGAGTATCTGACATTAGTTTGGGAAATGTAATGGCGTTGGGTCGTTGTGCTGGCCTCATGACACCCTCGTTAATCGTGGGCCACATTAACAGATGGCTTTAACATGATCTAACTGTTGTATCCAGGTTACGAGACTGGATGCCGCACATTATCTCCAAAGTAATAGTTATACGGGTGGTCGCTAACAAAAATGTGGAACATTTGTCAAACAGCTATTTATTTTTACATTTTTTTTTTTGCATTTTTTTTTCATGGAATTCACTTTTCACAGTACAGCTGTTTAGAAATGGTGCGAATAAAATACTTATCATCCAGTGGCGTAGCTAGAGGAGGGGGTAGGGAAAGAGGGGGTAGAATTTGAACCCCCCCCCCGGGTCCCCACTTGAATGGGGCCCCCAAATGAGTGTTTTTTACAATAAAAATTAAGTATTTCGCAAAATGTAGGGCCATGTAGGGCCACCAAAGCGGCCAGTCCCCCCGGGCCCCCAAACGATGGGAAATTTGTAGCTACGCCCCTGTTATCATCGCGTGTCGTGTCGTATGTAATACAATGTCTTCTTTCACAGATTCGACAGTGTACTACTGGTTTCTTTTGTTCTTAGTCGTGCCATTCGCTGCCATCGTTTATATATTGTAAGTAGAAGTATCCGTACCTTTGCATATGACCCAATAGAGAAAAGCTATTTTGAATTTTAAGTTTTATGCATGTTCTTGTTAGCTAATTTTTAACAAGAAAAATACTTTTAAAAAAAACAGAGAAAAAAAAAAAATTACCACCTTAATAAATAAACAAGATAAGTTTACACAAATAAGTCATGATATATCTCGTCCATTCCTCACGATATACAGCTTACATGTAACACTAGAATTTATAACATTCTTTTAATATGCTTGTAGATAAAAACACTAAAGACGGTGTGTAAACATATAGCTTAGTATTTATTCAAATCTTGAATATGCATATCTGAAGACGCATTGTCTGTTCATAATAAATATTTATAGTCCTCTAGCTAAATTTTATAATAATAAAATAATATTATTATAAGTTAATTATAATGATCGACCTACAGTTTTCCCAAACAACAAGTAATATTTTTTTTATCACAAAGATATACATCAACTATCGAAGTTTTATTAAAATCATCTCACCCGTTATCGAGAACTGCAGATATCCCCCACCTAGAAGGTTGTATCATGCTCAAAATAGCCGTAAAGTTCTTTGTAATCTTTCAATAATGTACACACTGCTTCTCTTATTTGATTTGAAATACGATATTAAATGACCAAAAATTAACCATTAAAAGGCTTAGCTGTTTTGCAATGAGTGCATACAAAATGAAATTATAATTGTGATGTTTAGAGGCAAAAATGCGACACACATTATAAGTGTTAATTAATAGACATTTTTTTTTCATATTTTGATTCATACTTTGTTAGGTACTATCAATAATTTGTTTTAAGTATAAACTTGATCGGACAGTTGTTTTAAGTGTAAACTTGATCGGACAGTTGTTTTAAGTGTAAACTTGATCAGACAAATGTTTTAAATTTGAACTTAATCGGAGAATTCAAGCGGAACATATAGTGTTAACAATGATTTAAAGAGACATGAACATTAAATTGCATTTTCCTTCATTCAATAGTTAGATTATTTACATTGCGTTTTTAGTCAAAATAATAATATTTTTTTGTGTGTTTATGTAATGCAGTAAATATTGAACCTCTGTTGCTTAGGCTTACCACTAGCACATCATAAGCTGACACTTTTCAACCACGGCAGTGTTGCCAATGATCAGACGCCAAGAAGTGTCGCTACTAATGCAAAAAAAAAAATAGAAAAGGAAAACAAAACAAAACAATAATCATATAGCTAAACCGTAAAGTTGTTAATCCGTCGAAATATGTTTTTCTCTGAATTGTGGAGGCCACTTTACTGTGCCCTTCAAGTATTCAAGTTAACTCTTTCTCTCCTGACTGACGATACCAACGTTGATTCCATCAGAATAGGGTAAATAATTACGGAGTGGAAGAGTTAATGAGAACCATTAAAAGATTGAACTCTTAATCCTCAGTGCCTACTCTTTACTAACGTATCTCAGCGTTTATCCTCAGGGTTTAAAAAAATCAAAGAAAAGGATGATAGGTCCACGACCTCAGCATCGTCCAGCAAGGTGAACACGTCAAAGACAACTATAACTTTAGCCACAACTGTCATGACCTTAAGTTAACTCTTTCTCTCCTGACTGACGATACCAACGTTGATTCCATCAGAATAGCGTAAATACTTACGAAGAGAAAGAGTTAATGAGAATCACTAGACATTGAGCTCTTAATCCTCAGCGCCATCTCTTTACTAACGTATCTCAGCGTTTATCCTCAGGTTTAAAAAAATCAAAGAAAAGGATGATAGCCCCACGACCTCAGCGTCGTCCAGCAAGATGAACACGTCAAAGACAACTATAACTTTAGCCACAACTGTCATGACCTTAAAAACCAACGATAGTGGCGTAAGTTAACCTTAACTCTAACCATTATCGTATATATTACAGAGGTTACCTCAAAAGAGAGGATAATTACGCGCATTCATGTTTGTGTGTTCATCTAAGTTGTTTAATGTTTACTAGAGACTTTTAGGGAGGCGCTGTGGCTGAGCGGTACAAAGCTTGGTTTCAGAACTGGGGATTCCGGGTTTGAATCCTGGTGAAGACTGACATTTTTTTTTTAGATTCGGGATCTCCACACAGCTCTAATGGGTACCTGGCATTAGTCTGGTAAAAGAAAAGATGGTTTGTAGTTGTACTGGCCACATGCCACTCTCGTAAACCCTAAGCCACAGAAACGTTCTTCTTTAAATTACACTTCACTTACTGCTGTAAATTTCGAATGTTATGTTACAAATGAGCTGGGACTGAACGAATGTCTTGTTCGCTATTGTACTAATTGTTTGTCATTGATAATGCATTATTGTAAAACAAATTTTCTGATGGATAATAGAGATTATTATTTTTATTATTATTAGTATTACTATTAATCTGCACTTTTCGTTGCTTATCTCAATGTTTTTGAGAGCATCCCAATTATATTTATATAAAGTAATGCACTAATATTTTGTTTGGATATTTATTATGTACAGATGACGTCCAACAGCTGACAGAGACCTACTTGGATCGCATCTATAGCTACCGAGAGGGAGATTCGCTGCTATTGAAGAATGTCATTTAATTTTTAAAAAAAAATTGTCTATGTAGGAAATAAACAATGGGTTCTGTACCGCTGTTTCTGTTTCTATAACTTTTATTTTCACCAACTAATAACTGTAACATGGAATCACATGTTGGTGATTGGGATTTAAAAACTCTTGAATAAGTAGATCTAGGGGTTACTATTTTTTTTTTTAATGAATCACCCCCACCCCTTCACCTTTTGTATTTATTTATTTTTTTCAAAATAAGCAAAGTAAAAGAAAAAAAAGCTTATCTAAAGAGAAGAACTCCACACTTACAACCAAATATCTCAATAATGCAGAATTTATTTCCATTATTCAATATTAAACACAGTATTTAATTACAAATTACCTAAGGGGACCCAAACAGTACATATTTAGTCATATATGTGAAGGATAATCTACCTAATTGGTATCAAGCAAAGAAAATTATTTGACGAATTTCTTATAATTGAATCATATCATAACTATAACAATGACTAAAAGTGCGAAATGTTTCAACTTGATCCGATAAATAATAAGCAAAAACTAGACAGACATCAGACAAACAGAAAGAGTTGATATAAGCTTTGAAAAAAGCAAGAAGCGTATTAGGGGGGCCCCGCGTGAGCAGATTTCCATGTCACCGCAAAGGTTTGAAAACCAGACCAGTTTTCATAAATTAGAAATAGTCAATATTTCCTATCATCTAAATGATACCAATTACCATGTAAACTATTAACTAGACATTTTTGGTTCCGAAATATCGGTCATATTTTTCTTGTTTTTTTTGTTTTGTTTTTTTTAACATTGGGAAGTATTCAAAAGGGAACCAACTCAAGTATTATTGTCAATTAGAGTGTACATACAGAGTTAACGTTTCATTAGTACCTAACCCCAACCCATACCTACTATCCAATTAACTCTTTCTCTCCGTAATTATTTACCACATTCTGGTGGAATCAACATTGGTATCGTCAGTTAGGAGAGAAAAAGTTAAAAGTCTTAATTGATCTATTTCTCTCTTTTCTATAACATTGAGAAAAAAATAGTCTTAGTCTAAGGGAAATAGCTCATGTATAATTATCAAGTAGAGAGTACTTAAAGAGTATGTCTTCGAGTCCGAAGATTATTGAGGAACAGAGTATCTCCCGTTGCCGAGCAGCCCCGGCTGTGACCTACATATTTTCCACATTTAGGACAAGCATAACTCAGTATCTACTCTTATTGAAAATAAAAATGAACTATTTCTCTCTCTTCTTAAACATTTAGAAAAAAAAAAGAAAAGAACTCAATTATTATTATCAAGCACAGAGTACATGCAGAGTCAGAGTTAACGTTCCATTAACTTAGTATCATAGACATAAATAAATATAGACTGGCCAATAAGTCTATTTTATGAAATGAAAATTTGTGAATTGCAATTGTGTGTATTTTATTTATGTCGATGCTTGCCCTGGATGTGAAAAAATATGTAGATCACAGCTGGGACTGCACAGCCACGGGAAACACTGTATTCCTCACTAATCTTCGGACTCGAAGACAAGCCTATTAAGATAAGATAAGATAATTTTATTGATCCAATCTAATGGAAATTCAGTTTGATTACAACTTGACAACGTCAGCGTAACTACTATACTATTATTATTATTATTTATGTCGATGAGTTTTGTTTAATATTTAATGTCTAAAACTAAAGATCATGTTTTTAAGTTACATGAAGTGTTCTGGTGTTGTGCTGTTCTACCTGGTACTCGACTCTCAATGTAGCTACTGTTTTAAACGCGAGTTCTTTGAACGCACAGAAACAGACTAAAACTATGAATAACTTTAGCTTATTCCTTAATCTATTAATTCCTAGTTCTAATATAAGAAGACCGCCATGTTCATCATCCTTGTCGCTCTAAGTCTACTGTGTCATTAGTCTATCTCTCTACGTCACTACTTTTACTGTCGCTAAAACTATACACAAAATATATTTAACTAATTAAACTAATACTCTCTAACCCATAACATAACAGAAGTTACTTCCTTTTTCCAGTCCATAGGTACATATATATATGTATATCTATTTACGAAGTAGAGAATATTTATAGAGTTATTTTCCATTAACTCAGTATCTACTTTAATTGAAATTAATAAATGAACTATTACTCTCCTTTTCTAGACGACCTGATCGAAGGGAAATAACTCGATTATTATTATCAAGTAGAGAGGACGTGCAGAGGCAAGTTACCATTTCATAACCTCAGTATCTACTCTCTTATCTATATATATAATTCTCAAAGTCACAAGTTCAAAAGTTCAAACAACAACAAGTAAATTGGGAAGATCCCATGGCGCAGCATGGTGTGAATGGAAAACTGTGTATCCAAATCTGCACTATTTTCATTTACAAAATAGCATAGCATAGAGGAGCATTTTGTGAATGAAACTGGTGTATATAATTCTCATCTTCTCAATTTATCATAATATTAAGTAAGTATTTTATATTATATTATAAGATTATATTGTATCGTAAGACTCTTGAAACTAGAACGACAATACACAGATAGAGTCTACTCTCAGGTTTGACTTTAGAAGTACTTTAATTAATCTCACAAATTACGTTAAAATAATGATTTCACTGGCAGGGGCGTAGCTAGGGATTCGGGGGCCCGGGGGGATCGACCTCTTTGAGGGCCCCTTGCATTTTGACATTCGACATATGACATGACATAATGTACGCAAAAAATATAAAAGCCCAAGATCAAATTAGCTTTTGGACGCCTTCAGGCGAGAGTTTGGAATAACAAATCGCTCCGCCTACCTACAAAAATAAATGTCTACCAGGCGGTGGTTCTCTCAACCCATCTATATGGCTCTGAGACATGGACACTATATAGAAAACAGCTAAGACTTCTTGAGCGTGTGATGATGGGCTTGGTTCAGGCTGTACTGGAGTCAACTTCAATTACATATATAGAAATACCGGACCGTTTCGACACACAGTCCGCTCTAGAGTACAAGTTCTTTTCTTTCTTCGAGATACCCCAGGGCCTGGTACCAAAGACAATATTTAATTACTTTTTTTTTTCTAAATTGATAACAAATTGGTTGTGCAAAAAGTTATTTTGATCCGAGTTTGTGTGTTTGGAGAAATAACGTGTAAAAAAAAAGACAAAGTGATTTGAAATAAGCTGTGTAAAAATCACTGCTAAATATGCAAATTATGTCGAACCAAAATTCTAACAAAGTATTCTGATTTTTATTTATATTTTTTTACTTTATATTTGTGTCAACTATAGAGCACACATACCAGAAAAGAAACAATTAGATTTATTTTTCGCTTTTATTAAAAAAGTAATGGTTATAAATGAGTATTTGTCCAGCCAACATCAAAATTCAAAAATCGAAACTGTTGTACTGAAGACTACACGGCTGTAGTACTTGATTTTAATCCTGGTATAGATAATTTCTTATTTGCTATCGTATCATGTTTCTGGTGTGCATGTCGCGATTTGTGATGGTGGTGGTGATGGTGATGGTGGCGATGAGAATGTGGGACTGCTCCTTCTGGGGGAACACCTTCCTGGTCGGGAGGGTGTTCCTCGTCCATTTCGTGTATATCAGTCGCTGAGGTGTCACTCGTAGAGAAAGAATAGGAGGAGGAGCTATCCTCCCCATCGTGGTGATGTCTTGGCGAGGGTCTGAAAATAATAATAATTATTATAATCAGTATAATTATTATAACAATAAGGTTTATGGAAGATAGCCTTATCCTCCATTGTTATATCAACCAAGGTGATAATGAGAACTGAGCTAAAGGCCCTTTTAGCATTTCTTATATGATTCTTGTTGCCTGTCAGAGGGCGGTACTGACGCAGACCTGCCACATCACCAGAAATTTACATAGTGGACACTGATAAAGGGACTGCAATGGATTTTGTTTCTTTTTAACGAAACTCAACCTTAGTAGTGATGAATGACTACTCGCTCATTTTTTTAAAAATAATAATACAATATGTTTTAACTCTTTCAGTGCGGCGTTACTCTAAGCGAGTAACTTCGCTAGCGCTGGTCAGTGCGGCGTTACTTTCAGCGAGTAACTTGGTTTATATTATTTGTTTCACTATCTTTTTTATCAGAAACACCAGGGAGGAGAAAAAGTAGTCCACGGAATGTGTCCAATTAAGATTAACAAGGCTGCTTTCTTAGCGTGAGTTTAAGCAGGACATCCTTACCCTGAAACAGAAATTGTCACCTCCCCTATCAAATAGCCTTTCATGTATTTTACAATATATAGTTATGAGCTCGGTGGAAGAGTGTTTAAGCGCACGGCTTCCAAACCTTAGGTCCTGGGTTCGAATCACTGAGGTTTTTTTAATTTCGGGATTTTTAGTGCACCCCTGAGTACACCCAACTCTAACGGTTACGTGACACTAGTTGGGTAAAGTAAAGGCGGTTGGTCATTGTGTTGGCCACATAACACTCTGCATATTAACCGTTGGCCAGATAAACAGATGATCTTAACATCATCAGCCCCATAGACCGCTAGGTCTGAAGGGGACACTTTACTTATTTACTAGTCATGAAAGAGTAGTTTCAAAATCTTTTCATAATTATGAACCCTAAACGGGACACACTACAGAACGCAAGGGGTTATTCCCCTTTAGTTGTGGGCCGCTAAAAAACAAAACCGTAAGATGTGAGAAAAAAGACTATTTAAAAACAAAACAAACAATATAAGGGCAATGAATTGATAGCAAAGATTAAGGAATACACAGCAGTTCAAATGATAAAGCAAACAAAATAACAATATACCGCGCCAGCTTCGTAATGCGCCCACATTATATACATGTTTTCATCTTTTGGTTCCGTAAATCTTAGTAATTCTTTTACTTATTCCTCACTTCCCGCCAAAAAACAAAAAAGTTAGTCCTTCGTACACATTTCCGTTCCAATTTCTACATTTATCTTGGTATTTTGTTCTCTAAATGAACCTCTGTCACAACTCGTAAACAAACCACATTTAGCCACGTGATTCTATATATCTTCTATACAAATTATGTAATCCATAAAGGCTGTCACGTGATACGTGATTTTCATTGTTTTATCAGTATTATGACGTGGTTAAATGTGTTTATTTACGATTGGTGAATGAGGTCCATTAACAGAAATATCAATTTGGTTTTCTTAATTGCAATAGTTTACATGTAGCGAAATAACAATAATCTCTCTCACTCTCTCTCTCTCTCTCTCTCTCTCTCTCTGTCACTCTCTTAAAAAAAAAGATAAAATGACCAGGGGTGAACTGACCGAGGATGAAGTGCACTGGGTAGAAATGACATGGAGCCGAAGATGATTTTTAGCTTTTTTACTTAGAGGTGTAGAGGGCGCGGTGGCTGAGCGGTAAAGCCTTTGGCTTCTGTACTGGAGGTCCCGGGTTCGAATCCTGGTGAAGACTGGGATTTTTATTTCGGGATTTTCGGGCGCCTTTGAGTCCACCCAGCTCTAATGGGTACCTGACATTAGTTGGGGAAAAGTAAAGGCGGTTGGTCGTTGTGCTGGCCACATGACACCCTCGTTAACCGTAGGCCACAGAATCAGATGACCTTTACATCATCTGCCCTATAGATCGCAAGGTCTGAAAGGGGAACTTTACTACTTTTTACTTAGAGGTGTGAGGGCAAAGCTTGATTATAAAAAGGGGTCCCAAGATCAAAACGCCTGAGAACCCATGGGCTAGAGGCAAGTTCAGAAGTCGATCAGACAAGAGAAATTCCTAAATAAATACTTCTCTTGACTACTAAGCGCAAACCATAAAATAAAACAATATATAATTAGTAGCTAAGGCTCTCTAAAACTTCCTACCAATGCAATAGATTCGGTCTTCAGTCAATCAAATAGGGTTTCTGGATTTATCTTCACCTAAACCTAAAGCGGTGGGAAGACAACATAAAAGAATGGACAGGCCTACCACTGAAAGTAGTTCTAATCAGGGCAAAGGATAGAGAGGAATGGAGAAAGCTGGTCCACAAGTCTTGCTTGGTGCCCCAACGGTCCACCAGACTAAGGGATATGTATCAGGTAAACCTAAATCGTCACCTGGAATTAACGTTTACACCTAACCTGACATCAGACCTGAGAGGTAGCATTAAACTATTGGTCTAATCTGCCCACAGGTCGCAACGTAGTAGGTCAGTGCTCAGGCCTTCTATAACTATTGGTCTTGGTTCAACCCCTTTCTTTCTGGCGTTGTTTTGGACACGTGATTTGCAAAGGGGACTACGACTAATAAAAGAAATGTTCTAGTGAAATGTTATAGTGGATATACTTACAAACAGAAGCAACAGAAGCATATTAAAGTGCTGACTAGTAACACTACAGATAACGTCTTGAAATCATCTATGAAAGAAAAAAAATCATGTATCTACCTATCTATCTATCTATCTATGCAATCTTTTCCTTAAAAAGAAATCTGTCCAGTTTCTATTCAAGTTCAGCATTAGAAAGAGTACTTGATGGTCTAGTTAACTTAAGTTGGACTAGCTGTCTGCAGCGGCATAGACAGTGTAAAAAACAACCACCTGTAAGTTCTAGTCAACGTTTTGAGCAGGGGTTCTCAACCTGTGGATCGCGATTTCCCCTCCTAGCGGGTCGATTGACTATTAACAATGGGTCGCCTAAGACCATCGAAAATATAGATTGTTATATTCTACTCTTCTATTGCTGTATGTGTGTGTATGGGAGGGGAAGCGACAGAGTGGGGGATTGTAAAAAGATCGACGAGGTTAAAAGGTTGAGAACTGCTGGTCTTGAGTTTTGTGTCACTAGATAACAGATATGTTATAGTATAAAAATAACGTAATAACCACACAGGGATCTTGGTGGCTCAGCGGTAAAGAGTTTGGCTTCCGAAACGAAGGCGTCAGGTTGACAAAGGCAGTGGTCATAGATGACTGTAAAGTAAAAGTCAAATAAGAATCGCGAGTCTATGAACTACGACATTAAACAACTCAAAGAAACAAACAAGTGTTGAAGCCAACGTTGGCGAGTAATATGCAGCTCTCAATCTCATACTCGAGGGCATTGACTCACAAATACTATTAATTATTAAATTAAACCATTATAACTTATTCATAATAAAATGATTTCCACGATGTCCTGATTTTACAGGTCATCCGGTTTTCTATGTGACCAGCATAATGACCAACCATCTTTACTTTTTTGAAAACTAACTGGCGCACTTAGAGGCACCCGAATATTCCGAAAAAAAAATAGGTCTTCATTGAGATTCGAACCCGGGAGTATCGCTTTGGTAGTCAAGCGCTTTACAACTCAGCCACCGCGCCTCCTTAAGGCCGGCCCTGGTTCAGTATTGCTTTTTGTAGTACCGTAAAACAGTCAGGTTACTAATAGTTATAGTAAGCACAACTTGTTGCTTTCATAGTTATGATTTCTTCTCTCTCGAAAGACAAAAGGATGAGCCCATAAGAATCACGAGCTTAGGTTCTGGTCGCTTAGCGGCAGCACCACAGTTGCCTCTCCGGGGCGCTTTCTTAGAAATTCAATCACGGGTTGGCTCATGCGTCATGATCTTTCTCTCAACCTTGCCGATGTTATCCGAAAAGACTTACTTACTTACGCTTAGATCTTCTCGTACCGTTGTGTGCATTGGACGGCAGGCTATCCCCACTGTCGCTGGTAAAGTCTAAAGCCTCTTACCATCTGGTGTTCACTGCTTTGAGATCCTACATGAAAGTGTGGCGCCAAGTTATACGAGGACGACCCTGGTAGCAGTTTGCTCGTATTGCCTGCCCTCCATGTCATCGAAACTCTTGATATGCCTAATTCATTTTGTCAGAGAACATGTCCCGCAAACCTAATGCAACGATCTGTCATTGCCCAAGTGGTCGACTCCCTTTTCAGCACAGGGTTTCTTTCGCATTGCATCTGGCGCGAACTCATTTCCAGAAGCTGGCGGAGGTAAATCGAGTACAGAGATATTCGTACACTATACCTACTTTGAGGGCAGTCGCCTGTGATTTTATTTCTGCAAGGCCCTCCACATTTCTCCTCACAACTTCCGTTACAGTTGGGGCCAAAGGTCAATTCATCGCACTCTTTGAAGAGAAAGAAAGAAAAAAAAAAGAACTCTCGAATAATTTTAATATATGAGCATGAAATGCCAATGCGTATTATTGCTAGACACATAGTTAGTATAGAGACGTACAATAGTTAACGGACTTTGAATGCGACGTTTAGTGACGCTGCGGCTTAGCGGAATCAAGACTAATTATGTTACTATTAGGTAGTTGGCGTTAGGACTTCAGATGGACAACTGTGGACAGAAGCTCGACTGTGACCTTTTCAATATTAAACTTCAGTTACGTCTGTGAAATGGCTTAGACTTAGTCTATCTACTTGTTACATGTGTAGGCCCTGTTCTGTGATACTATAAGTGCATCTAATACACAAGTACAAAAAACCCGGACCTCTCCAAAGTAATCTGTCGAAGTCAGGGAAAGAATTATCACACATTACAGCTACAATTACTTTTGTTACTTAAAGTAAGTAAAGTAAAGTTCCCCCCTTTCAGACCTTGTGGTCTATAGGGCAGATGATGTAAAGGTCATCTGATTCTGCGGTAGACGAGGGCGTCATGTGGCGAGCACAACGACCAACCGAATGTCAGGTACCCATTAGAGCTGGGTGGAGTCAAGGGCGCCCGAAAATCTCGGAATTAAAAATCCAAGTCTACACCGGGATTCGAACCTCGGACCTGCGTGTTACTTAAAGTACAAATATTATTAAAATATAGTCAATTTCATACGTCGTGCCATTGTGTCATAACATCGTCACACTGTGCCGTAACATCGTACCACTGTGTCATAACATCGTGTCACTGTGTCATAACATCGTGCCATTGTGTCATAACATCGTGCCACTGTGTCATAACATCGTGTCACTGTGTCATAACATCGTGCCACTGTGTCATAACATCGTGCCACTGTGTCATAACATCGTGCCAATTAGTCATAACATCGTGTCACTGTGTCATAGCATCGTGCCACTGTTTCATAGCATCGTGCCACTGTTTCATAGCATCGTGTCACTGTGTCATAACATCGTGCCATTGTGTCATAACATCGTGCCACTGTGTCATAACATCGTGCCACTGTGTAATAACATCGTGCCATCGTTTCAGAACATAGTGCGCCTGTGTCAGAACACCATGTTTTAGAAAATCGTGCTCCTAAGTCAAAGGCGCCTATCTACATCCATTTAAAAGCTGCTAAGTAGATTTGGAGTAACGCCTTTACTTTACTTATTCATGGCTGGCTGGTCGAGATGTTAGTGATCTAGACTGGTCTTTGATGGTCTCTATGATCCCGGTTTTGAACCTGACCAGCCTCCATTGGTAAACGTGTAGAAGAAACGAAGAAACTAGAGCAGAACTTGAAACATTTTCGACTCGCTAACGCTTACATTCTTTTATGTTGTCCTCCCACCACTTTCTCTCTCTGCCTGCTCTTCTTTTTCCTGGTACTGTTCCCTTTTGGAAGGTCTTTGCGAGTCCCGAAGATCTTGTTATATGGCCATACATTATAAGCTTTCGTTTCTTCACAGTAGTTAGCAGGTCATCATGGGGTCCGATCGATGCAGTAACCCTGTCTCTAATCTCCTGATTTGTGATGCAATCTTTAAATGTGATGCCTAGGATCCTACTTTAGCATCTCAATTCCATTGCTAGGATCCTCCTCTCGAGCTCTGCAGTCAGCGTCCAAGACTCACAAGCATTGAAAGAGGTTTTAAACAGGGCAAAGGATAGAGAGGAAAAGAGAATGACGGTCTGCAAGTCTTGCTTGGTGCCCCAACGGTTTACCAGACTAAGGGATAGGTAACAGGTAATAGGTAAACGCTTACAATAGAATATGTCTACTTACCTTGTGAACAGCCTGTCCCACTGCCGAAATAACCTGCTTGGCAAGTGTCCGACAAACACCGGCCAGTAAATTTGTCACAATCGCCTAGACATTTGTAGCAGTTCCTTGCGCAGTCTTCATACCACTTTTGGGAAGGACAATCTGAGAGAAGACATTGAAACATTCAACAAAAGTTCACGACATTAGACCAGCGATGTCCAAACTACGGACAGTTGACCATATAAAATAAAAAGGCTGAGTAAAGGCGGTTGGTCGATGTGCTGGCCACACGATACCCTGCTCGTTAACCGTTAGCCAAACAAACAGTTGACCTTATCGTCGGCCATATACATTATTATTATTATAGCTTTTATATAGCGCTAATTTCATGCTTATAGCATGCTCAGAGCGCTTTGGTCCAATCTCATTTGTGGACCAGTGGGGGAAGAGGGGGTATCTAAGAGTTGGTTTCCCGTGCTGCCTTTGGGCGCTCAGTAAACACAACTCTGCCCGAGTCGGGTGTCGAACTTTGAGCCCGCTTCTAGTTAGCCAAGCCAAGCCAAGTTCAAGCGCACTTAGCCTCTCGACCATGCTTCCCATCACAAGTTCTGACATATTAAGACATAATATTAATGGCGCACCTTTAAAACATTTTAAGAAAACCAGTGGCGTAGCTAAGGTGTAGAGGAGGGGGGAGAATTTGTAAATTTGTAAATGGGTGGGTTTTTTTTTACATTATAGATAAAATATTACGCAAAATGCATGGGCCCTCATTAAAGGTCAAGCCCCTCGAGCCCCAAAACGATTGAAAATTCATAACTACGCCCCTGAAGACAACTAATAATGTAATCCACTAATAACACACAACATGAACACAATGACCTACTGCTTGGGCACTGGGTTTCCTCGTAACAATTATGTGGTTGCCTTTCGATAGCCTGCCCAGCACACTGGCTTCCGCCGTTAGAAGGGGGAGGGTTGTCACAGTTCCTTTGGAATTCAAGAAACAAAAATAGGAATAAATATTTTAAATACATTTTGTATTACCTTTGTGTGTATTTTTTAACCCATAAAGTGCTGAGCTGTTTCACAATGAGTGCATACCAAATGAAATTACAATTCTGGTGTTAAGAGGCTAAACTACCACACGCATTTTAAGGGTTAAACATAAAATTGAAATAATTAAGATACTGCAATCCATTCCAATTATAAGAGGGGAGCGCAGTATTTTACGTGACAAAGTAGACCCATTATTGACCTACATTTTTCGCCAGCTCTAACGCAGATATTACTGTTATCTACCTGGGGGGGGGGTAAATTTTCATCGCTGTGACTGCGCCTGTATTCCGCAAGATCTATTCAGCGGTTCTCAAAAATGTTCGTTAACCTCTTAAAAGCTCTTTAATCTTTTGCTGTCTCTTTCAGATGCATTCGGCTGTCAGCTCATTTATTCTCTACGTGAGGGCCCAATTGTAAAAGTAAAAGTCAAAATCCCCTTTCCGACCAAGTGCTGTATGGGGCAGGTGATGTAACGGTCATCTGTTTCTATGGCCCACAGTTCACGGGGATGTCATGTGACCAGCACAACTAACAACCGCCTTTCCTTTTTCGCAACTAATGCCAGGCACCCATTAGAGCTAGCTGGACTAAGAAGTGCCCTGAAGATCCCGACAGTAAAAATCCCAGCTTTCACCAAGATTCGAACCCGGTACCTTAGGATAGGGAAACCAAGCGCTATGCTTCTCAGCCATCACTAAACATAAATACCACGTCCAAAATATTTAGAATTGAAATCAATTTTATATTAAAATTTGCTTGCTTTGTATGGAAGAGGGAACGAAGAAATGAAATTTGGCGCTACAGCCACGATTAGAAATACTGTTACCATACCTGCGTCTCTCTTTGCTGGTTTGATTGCAATGGTTTGTACACTGCCACTCACTCCAACGGCCCCACAGACCATTGACTGGAATCGAAAGGTAACAAAGAATGTTATAGGCTACTAATGAAGTTTACCATTCCAACTGTCACATATGCCATTCTGGGTTGATTTCTATATTGGTATTACACGAGAGTTATTTTTAGCTTTTCTTTGTCTTGATAGAAATTAAAATCTATTGGCTAGAAGTTGCATCAGTCGGTTGCATCAGTCGCATGACAACTTCCGCCCAGAGACTGTAATTGCGTGAGATTTTCAGTCTGTGCGTGAATGTCTTACTGAAAGGTTGTGTATTCTAACATCTCTAAGTTTTATTAAGAAAGAAGCCTATGTTATGTTATTATTTCATCTTGTTGATCTACTATTGTACATAAGCTGTACTTACGTTTTATTCAAATAAAGTTCCAGAGTTTCGTTTTCTACAAAGAATCTTTTACAGTGAATTCTAGTTCGACATTTAATTAATTATTTTAATAGAAGATTGAATCCCCGGCATCACAAGGACATTACATCATTCAACATTCAATAGACCTTGTGACACCAACCATGTGGTCGCTAAGGCAGATGGCGTAACAGCTAAGTAAGTTTTACGTTATTCGTATTATAATCCAAAAACTTATTTCTTAAAAATCTATATAACTAAGAAATTAATCATTTTGAATTCTAGATACAACCTTATTCATGAATTAACTCTTTGACCTCGCAACGACGATCCCATCGTTGATTGTATCC
>JADKLZ010079391.1:2832321-2848549 GCA_021533235.1 Biomphalaria straminea
AGAAAGAGTTAATCACTTATAAACAAACAAAACTTGAATTCCCTTACGATATACTCCCCTTGGCCCTAATAGCGAATGTACTGCAATAACTAATACTAAATCTACTATGTAAGTAATGGTGTACCTATCATTTACATAACCTGCTGTATAACTAATGCTTAACCTACTATGTGTAATGTTACTGATACGAAACCCACTAAGTAATTAATACTGAATTACTGAGCCTACTGTATAACTAAAACTAATCCTACTATGTGACTAAACACATGTCAAGACAATGTAATACCTAGATATAGGGTTGCCATTCATTGTAATGTTCGGCAATGCAATTTTTCTATATATCAAAACCGCCACTGGATTCGATATGGCGTGTTCCGGAACTCTTAAAAAAAAAAAGAACATATTTAAATATATTTACATGTGGTATTGTATATTCAATGGAAGTATTACTCTTACAGATACTTATAAAATTAAATGTACTAGTCGACCGGCGGCATAGCATACGCCGCTATTTTCCCGGGTAGGCCTTAGGCACTACAACATATGTGACCACAGTGGGTCCCGTACTTTCATTGGACCCGTGCTAATTTTTTAGGTATATAAATGATTAAATCAAGTTACATGAAGTTAATTCCTTTTACCAGTCTATATTTATTTATGTCTATGCTATTTTATGAATAAAAATAGTGCGGATTTGGACACACCATTTCAATTCACACCATGCTGCGCCATGGGATCTTCCCATTTACTTGTTATAAGTGAATTCATGAATAAAAAATACTACAACATATGCGACCACAGTGGGTCCCGAAATTTCTTTGGACCCGTGCTAAATTTTAGGTGTATAAATTATGAAATTGAACCATTTTATAAAACATAACAGATTTCCCGCGGCCTCTTGATTTACCAGGAGCCGCTTGGAAATCTCCTGAAATGTTATTAAATGCTATGCCGCCGGTCGAAAAAGTCCTGGAAATTTCCGGACATTATTAAAATCGTTTTAAAGTAAAAAAAAAAATCATTTTGTGAATGAAAATAGTGCGGATTTTGGATATATTATTTCCCATGCACATCATGCTGCGCCATGGGATCTTCCCATTTGCTTGAAGTAAAGTGAATGCGTGAATTCATGAATGAAAAATACTATGAATGAAGCTAAAAAAATGGCTAATTGACCTTAATTTACGCGATATTAAGAATATAGCTGCACTCATGCAACAATGCTTTAGAAAAACAAATTTGAATGTTAATTTGATTAAATGGACTATAATAAGTATGTTCATGTGCTAAAGCATAAAACTATACTTGCGAAGAGAAGTTCTATAATCTTCTTAGAGTTAAATTCAAGTTTTAGATCTAGATCTAGATCTAGGAATAGAGAGATGAGTTACCTTTCGTAATCATGTCTAATGAACGAATGTGCGTAATTAAAGTACTTTCTAAAGTGAAACCTGAGAGTATACTTTATCTGTGTATTGTTGTTGTTCTAGTTTCAATAGTCTAACGACACAATAATGTGGAAATACTTTTAATATTATTATGACAATAATCTGAGAAGAAGAGAATTATGTAAACACCACTTTCATTCACAAAATAGTGCGCATTGGGATGCACAAATTTCCATTCACACCGCGTGCGTACGCCATGGGATCTTCCCTATTTACTTGTTGTTCAGTACTTTTGCATGTTGTTGCTCGTTTGACCTCTTACTTTGAGAAATAATATATAGATTAGCAATTGGTGTACAGGCCTATGAATGAAATACATCTTTCCATGTTATAGAATATAGATAGTGTTTCAGTTAAATTCCAAATGAAGAAGGTGACAAAAATTGTTTGTGTTGCACACGAACTCAGATGCGAGCCACGAGGGTCTGCCGATGTGTCACCTTTTCTTAAATGAGTTAATTGCTATGAAATGAATGTTCAGCATGACCTTGACGAGACGAATACGATTGTATGATCACACAATCTATGCTTGAACAACTGCCTTAATAAAGGGGGTGGGGTATGCTCTTAGTCACTGCCCTTTTTTAATATAGTCCTTCCCCTTGATCGCCAAAGTCTTAAATGTTCATCGCATCTACAATACGAGAAACACCATGGGCGTAGCCGGAGGGGGTTAGTGTGTTTGGGTGGCTACTTTTTTTCTGTTGCTTTAATTTCCCATATTGCCGGTAATATAAATATAATATAAAAATATGTGTGTGTATGTGTGTGTGTGTGTCTGAGTCACACGATACATCTAAGTCTTGCCTAAATAAGAATAAGGCCTTTTGTTTGATAAGGTGATTCTATGAATGGGAAGAGAGAGACAGAGAAAGCAAATCTGGGAGAGAGAGAGAAAATCACGTATGGTGACAGAGAAAAAAATATAGAGGGCACAAGAGAAAGCCAATACAAGAGAGAGAGAGAGAAGAGGATTAAAGTAAGGCTACATTAGACAACGAGAGAAAGTGAGAGTGGAAGAGATCAACGATAGAAAGCAAAAGAAAGAAAGAGAGCGAACAATTAAGGAAAAGCAAAGAGAGAGAGAAGAGACAGAGAGAAGAAGAAGAAGACGAGAAAAGTATGGTGTGAATCATTGCTTTATATACATTGATTTTCGTTGGTAAGCTGACTAATTCCGATATACTATCACTTCCTATCGAACTTATACATCGAACATACAGTGGCGAACAAAACACAAAGTAAAGCTTCCCACTCTCCCCTTCCGATCTATGGGGCAGATGATATTAAAGTCCTCTGTTTCCTTGGCTATAGGTTAACAAGAAGTGTGCTATGTGACCAGCACAACGACCTATCGCCTTTTTTTTCCCCAACTAAAGTCAGGTACCCATTAAATGGCTGCCTGGTCGAGCGATTTGCACGCTGGACTGTCGTATCGATTTACCGATGGTCCCGGGTTCAAACCCTGCCCGCTCCCATCCTCCGTCGTCCTGCGGGAGGTTTGGACTAGGAAATAACTATCTTCAACTCTGAAGGAATTTCCGAAACATGTAAAATATTTTACAAACATTTGGGTGGACTCAGGGGCGCCCAGAAAATTCGGAAATTCAAAATCCAGTGTTCACCGAGATTCGAACCCAGGACCCCAGGTTCGGAAGCCGAGCGCTTAACCACTCAGCCACCGCGCCTTCCGACGAAACATATAAAATAATAATATTAAACAAAAGTATATTTCAATCCTTGCTTATGTAAGGAAAATAACTCTGCACATACAACTTTTTTAAAATAATGTAGAATGTATTTCCTTTATTCGATTTCAAACCAACAAATTACTCTCCAATAAATATTTGACGAATATGTTATTTTGTGTTATTGATTCATGTTTTGCTTGGTAATATATAATTGTTCTTCGTATCAATTTGATTCTAGCAAGGGTGAAGGAGGTATGTCGGGTATAATTATCAAATGGAATAAAACTCTCTATATTTAGTCGTATTATGTTTATTGAATAAATTCTATTGTTGTTATCAATGGAAATAATTTATTACCAGTACTTCTATGACTTAATGTTGTATTTTGTTTTAATTGATTCATGTCATGACTTTGTCATAAAATAAAAAGGCAAAGCTTTATTTTAATCCGAGAACGGATGTGAGAGTAAAAACGTATACAAACTTTTAAAACTGGACAGACAGACAGACAGAGTTGATAAAAGATTTGATAAAAAAAAATAAAAAAAAAAATGTTTGCAGCTTATTCTTTTAGTTACCTACTTAAACGAGTATAAAAAAAAATATAGTCTCCTAGGCACAACGAGGGTCAAGGCCGCGTCTCCAAGGTCATTGGATGCCGCTGCTGACGTACTGACACAGGCCGACACAAGGGTAAAGAGTACCATAATAGGGCGATTGGAGGTGATCAGTCGAGTTTTATTGTAGCGTATCTGAGAGAAAAAAAAGAAATAATTAAAAAAAAAATAAACAGAAAGAAAACTATATGGAGAGCTCCCTGATTTGGAAACCACTGCGCAGTTCATCTCAGATATTGGTGTAGTGATCTGAACCCTCCAACATAACAATGAGAACGAAGAAGAAGAAGAAGAAGAAGAAAACCAGTGACGTATCTTTCCCCGAAAATATGATATAAAACAATTCGCAACTGGAATGACGCTATTTACTATTCCTTTTATTCCAAAGAAGGACGTGTTGGCGCCGTCGTGAAGTTGCGGGAGTTTTTGGTTCCGCCTTTCCGCGGTGGTTGTTTTTAGGTCAGATTATGTTAGTGTATACATTCTCAGGTGATAGATAGATATATGTTGAAGCTTGTTTGTGTTCTTTTGTAACTCAATTGAGGTCAATGGGGCAGATGATGTTAAGGCCATCTGTTTCTATGGCCAACGTTTATGTGGCCAGCGCAACGACCAACCGCCTTTACGCTCCCTAACTAATGTCCGGTACCCAGGGGGAAACCTAAAGATTCCAGTCTTCACCGAGATTCGAACCCAGGACCTCAGGCTCGGAAAACGAGCGCTTAACCACTCAGCCACCGTGTCCCCTTTATATATCTTACCAGCTGGTTATTTCTTGCAGCTTGCGGACCTTGGTCAAACATCTCTTGTTCTTCCCCTTTAACACATTTTTTATTTAATTTTCCCATTAAAAGGCAAATGATAATATGGGGTTGAATTGTTGAGACGAATGTTATTTTAACGAAACCTCAGCTTTTGTGCTATTCATTTTTAGATTTTCATTACAGGAATCCTTGGGTACTAAGCCTCTTTTCTTGCCTCTTTTGGGGTATTTCTTTCACCTCTTTTTTGGGGGCTTTAGCCTCTTTTTTTTTTTTTGGGTTTCCTTTTTTTATAACATTTTATTCAAAAGAAAACAAATAACATATTATTTTATATCAATAATAATACAAAGAATATTTTTATGAAAACAAAGTTCATGAAGGAAATAGTTTAAAGAACACAATTCATGATTTCCACCATGAATGTTGAGTAGACTGCTGCAAAGGTCCAGAAAATTGATGACGGCAAGAACTAAAAATTGATGTCAAAGTCAATTTTACATAACAGTTTAAAATTTTTCTAAAGTCAAATATTCTCGGCAAGACTACCCTTTTTATTCTAATGAAAATATAAATGAATGTATCTAAAAAAAGAGGAAGAGAAACGGCATCAATCATAGTGACACCCTCGTTAACCGTAGTCCACAGAAACAGATGAACTTTACATTATCTGCCCTATAGACCACAAGGTCTGAGAGGGGGAACTTTGATTTTATTATGTCTGGGAGGTATAAGTTTCCCTTAATGCTATTCAAACTAATGAATTAGTTTGTTTATTGATTCGTGTGTTATGTATGTATATGAATAATTCTGTTTCATCCGAGAATGGATGTGGGGAAAATAACGTGTACATACACTTTTAACCAGACAGACAGACAGAGTGACTTGATATAAACTTTGTAAAGAAAAACATTTAATTTTCTCTAAAAAAAAACCCCACTCTGCTTACAATGATAAGCGAGTTGAAAATAGTTGTTTGAGTAAGGCTTCGAACTATAGCCTCCGTAATAGAAGGACTGCTTGTTTTGTCAATGAGCTATTCATTTTCTTATAACCGAAAATGAAATGTTAATTAATGTATTGTTAACCCACGACCTTAGTCTCTACATTATTTTCGTTATTATTAAGGGTAGCCCGTTTCAGATGTAGTCAATTTTCCATGCAATAACATTTAATAAAATGCCGTTAATTAGTTCAATGATTGGTTGATTGTGTGATTGATTTATGTGGCACATTGAAAAGAATTATAGTGCAAAGTTTCAACTTTATCCTAGCACGGGAAGTGTCTAAGCGTGTAAAAGATTTTGACCAGACAGACAGACAGACTTGATAAAAGCTTTATATTAAAGCCATAACTTACTATTTGTATATCGCCATGTTTTGCCAGAAAAAATTTATCCCCTCTTACTCCTTTGTCGGAAGCCAAGGTCACGGTCGTGCCGTCGTTGCTGGCGAAGGCCGTGATCTCTCCCTGGGCGATTCGATTTGGGATGGTAAACATCATAAACTCAATACCGTAGTACTCCATGGGAGGAATGCTTTCTGTGGACCAGAGAATGGAATGTTTTCTGTGGACCAGAGAATGGAATGTTTTCTGTGGACCAGAGAATCGAATGTTTTCTGTAGACCAGAGAAAGGAATGTTTTCTGTGGACCAGATTAAAGATTGTTTTCTGTCGACCAGCGAATGAAATGTTTTCTGTGGACCAGATTAAAGATTGCTTTCTGTCGACCACAGAATGAAATGTTTTCTGTGGACCAAAGAATGGAATTTTTTCTGTGGATTAGAGAATGGAATGTTTTCTGTTGACCAGAGAAGGGAATTGTTTTGTGGACCAGAGAATGGAATATACATGATGACCTGTCACTTCAGCCCCGGACACTTCATCCCCAATTTATTAGTTTTTTTTTTTAGTCATTGTTAAATTGTCTTGTAAGGCCTTGGTTTTAAGCCCTAATTTTTTAATCTAATATATTAATATGCTTTTTCAGAGTACCTTTTGATATTGTCACTTCAAACCCTGATAATACATTCCTTTTCTTCAAACATATCAGCAGCATAGTTGAGGATAGTGGGGGGGAGATTGCTGGGGAGCGGCATGCTTCTGTTCATAACTATTGTCCAGGCTTTTCAATTGATTTAAAAAGAGATTTGTCTATATTCAATAAAAGAGGCCATAGATGGGTACTTAAACTTTTCATAAAAAGCGGGAAGCGTGGTCGAGAGGCTAAGTGCGGCTTGAGCTTGGCTTGCTTGGCTACCTAGAAGGGGGCTCGAGGATCGACACCCGACTCGGGCAGAGTTGTGTTTACTGAGCGCCCAAAGGCAGCACGGAAAACCAACTCCTAGATACCCCCTCCCCCCCACTGGTCCACAAATGAGATTGGATCAAAGCGCTCTGAGCATAAGCCTGAAAGTAGCGCTATATAAAAGCTATAATAATAATAAAAGGAGCATGACTTTTGAATGTATGATAATTTACCTACTGCCAGATCTTGACTGGTTGCAATAATTTCTCCATCGTTGTCGCACGTGACAGATATAGTCTCAGAAAGACAGCTGCCAGATATAACACCCACCGGATCTTTAGCAATAATTCTGGTTCCTAAGGAAAGATCATGAAAGAGGATACATACATACTGTCACGTAGTTCGGACAAGTGTCCTTGTTGTCTCCTAACTCTGTTTGGTATTGTTTGTACGTGGCAAGAGTGCCTTGTATTGTTATTGTTTTTCTGCTACGTCACAAAGTCATTGGTCACTCGCTGTCCTGAGACAGTTCACCTGCTGATTTTTTTTATTAAAACGGACGGTGTGTTAGTCAGTAGTCTGTAATGGTTCTCTTGGACTTATAGTTTCTTGGACTTGTAGTTTCTTGGACATACCGTACATTATTCTATTCAGTAGGATTTGTGGACCCCTGTTTAGGGTGAGTTACTTTGGGGCTGATACTTTTTATAGTTTGTAGTATAGGGTTATCGCTGTTTATAGTTGTTTATTGTTATGGGATAGAGGTTGAATGTTGTGTCATTTTTCGTTTATAGGGTGCCAGTGTTGGATTTGTGGTTACTGCTCTTGATCCTATACCAGTGTGGGCGTCGCTTGTTTTGTCAGAAATATATATTACAGTCTCTGGTGTCACTGCCAGTGTCAGTACTGTTACACATCAGTTGGTGCCAGATTACGGATCAGTGAGGTCTAACTTTATTACAGACACTGTTGGCAGTAGTGGGACGTCAGTCGGTCAGCATCTGGCTTTTTTTCGTTGAAACCCGTGTGACAAGTAACCGTAGAAAGGTGCTAATGTGTACTTAGGAATACATCTATATCTATGTTATAATTTATGTATGTATATATTATGAATTTAATATATTATCTATTTACTATTCATCATTCTCAGTGTACATATTCATAGATCAATTATCATACAATTAAATTCATATTTTTGTTATTTAAATCATCCACATAGTTGGTTACTCTCTGCACAATTGTGTGTGGGTGTGTGTGGATGACTTTTGTTTCTTGTCAGATTGAACCTCGGGACCTTAAGGGTTTTCAGCTGTTACTACACAACTCTTAAACCCGACACATACATTATACATATATATATAGATAGATAGATAGATAGATAGATAGATAGATAGACGATACAGAAAATTCTCTTTGTACTTCAATATCAAGAAAAAAGTTCCAATATCAAAGCAGATTTATAACGAATAAAAAACGTCTGACTTGTTTCACATCACACTGGGTCACTAGCATTAATTATAGTGCTTATTAAACAGTGGCATAGCCAGGGTGGACGGGCGAAGGAAAGTATTTGAACCCCCCCCCCTTTGGCCCCCAATTGGTGAGGGCGGATATGAAATATTACGTAAAATGCAGGGGCCCCAAAGAGGCCAAGAGCGTCATAGAACTCGTAACTACCTTTGTAACCTGGTCTACGTAGGGCCCTATCATTTAACTGAACAAATCAAATACTAGAAAAATATTTTTTCTTCATATAAATAAAGCTTATAAATTAGAAAATAATAATAATAATAATTTATAGAGCGCTGTTAACAAACAAAATTAAGCTCAAGGCGTTATGATAACATTACAAACATAAGCACAAGAGCTAAAAAAGACAAAGCAATCTAAAAAGGGTTTTAAGCAAAAAGATCTTAATGTTCTTTTTAAATGTAGTGTAGCAGGTTGTCTGTCTGTGATCAATGGGAGTGAGTTCCAAACCTTTGGTCCGTGTACTGAGAAAAGCCCGCAGGCCGTAGCCTTTGAGAAGGAAACGTGGCCCCACTAGAGGCGTTGAGTCCATTGCGAGAAGAGCTCTTTGGGGGACATAAGGAGTGGTCAGTTCGCTAAGGTACAAGGTCATTTTTTTAGTATAGATGCACTGATGACAAAGCTTGACCACCTTGTCATTTTCTTTCTATGCCCTTGTGAACTCCTGGCCTATGTATTTCAACAATTTAAGGAAACACCAGGGACTATTATGAATAGAATATGTATTTAATAAAAGTAAGCTGAATTAACTTGTATATGCAAATAACGCGACCAAATGTTGAGCTATTCAATAAACAACAAATTTTGAAACTGCGTTATACAGTACTTCTAAGATTACTCTCAAACCTCAAGCCTCCGAAAGAATAGCGCAACGTCTAGGGACGTCACTCTATTCCAACCAATGTACCAAAAAAACAAGATTACAAAGAGAGTTTGTGTGATACACAAACTCAGAGGCTGCCCCCGTCGCAGTCGGATCCCTGTCAGATCCACCTATTCGCAAGATGTTTCGGAGGTTCTTTCTAAGTTGAAAGAATTTGCGTGATATCTACCTGTGTAGGAGCAATTCTTATAGTAACATTTCCTCCCTTACATTTACGTTATTGTTTTTTAATTGGTGTTTTGTTATTAAAAAATCGCTTGGATATTTAATTTTTTTAAATTAAACGGTTTGCGTTTAGAAAACTAAAAGTAGCCGTTGCACCTAAACTTTTCAAGCCGCATTTAATGGTGAAAAAATATTTTTCGTATTTCTTCTAGTTTTGGCGCTCTGAGTGTTAGAGACGGACAGACGGACATTCTGCACAAACCTAATAGCGGCTTTTCCCCTTACGGGGGCCGCTAAAAATACAACACAAAAACTATGAATCGTTAACTTTTACACCCAGAATTCTCTGAATTGCCATCCACAATACTACATACAAACACAATCACCACAGCCCTTTAGATTCAACCATACTCACAACACACAATTAATAGTTTTCTCCCTTTAAACAGACTCACCTGGGGGATTTACTTATCATATGCATTACTTTTATCTCACTTGCTGGTAAAAATATGAATTTTCACATTTAAAATCAGGAACATGTGATACAAGTCATGTCTGTGACCGCATTTCCTTAGTTTAACTCAAACATGTTTTACAATTTATTATGATATCAACTTACCTAATAATGAACCAAATTTGTCTGCTGGGTTACACAAGGATATAGAAAAAGATTCCTTCCTGTTTAAGAAAATAAAGCAGATGACTATTTACCCGATCAGGCACGGTGGCTGAGTGGCTCAGCGCCTGGCTACCAAAACCAGTGGTCCCGGGTTCAAATACCTGTGAAGACTGGGATTTTTTTTCTTTCGGGATCTTTAGGGCGCCTCTGAGTATACCCAGCTCTAGTGGGTGCCTGGCATTAGTTGGGGAAAAAGTAAAGGCAGTTGGTCGTTTTTTTGTTGGCCACATGGTACCATCGTTAACAGTGGGCCATAGAAACAGATGACCTTTACATCATCTCCTCCATAAATATCTAGGTCTAAGAGAGTGAACTTTAACTTTTTCTTTATCTGATGTTATAGATTAGTGCTATGCCTGTGCGTTACTAATATTGTAATTGGGCCTCAATACCACAGTTGTATAACTTAAACACTTGACCTACATAGGGGAAGTAATTCTTGAGGAATTATTCAAACTAATATTTTGGCGCCGCCTTTTTGGCGCCCCCGTTTTGGTGCCGGCGTTTTGGCGCAAAGGTTGCCATCCATACTTCACAGTATACATGCTTAAAATAGTCAAAAGTATTAAGATCTTTACTATGTATGGGGTTATTGTCATCATTTTGCGTAATAAAGCTTTAGATGTTAACATGTCTTTTTTTGTTATATTAAAGTGCGACACTTAGCTAGTTCATACAGGTCATCAGTATCAAATAGAAAAATATGTCTTTGGGAAACACCTCGAAAAAAAGTCATCCAGTCGATTAACGATTAGCAGAATTCACGTATAAATAAATGGGAAGGGATAGCATGTCATTACCAGTCAGGAATCTGACTTATTATAGTTTATATTAAAACAACAACAACAACAACAACAAAATCGCTGGACGGCGCTAGAATTCATCTGGGGCATTTTACGCCTCGAGATACGATCCTTTCCCCTTGCAACCTCTTGTATGACTAAAGAGGCCGATCCTTGATACACAGCTGCGATCGCAGGTTGGGCATATGTAGTCACCAGGCGCCGTTGCATTTTTTACCCTTCTTTCTGTTTCTGTACACACAATATTATGGTAGAATAAAATAAACATTTGTATAAAAGCTACGTGCTATATACATTATCGTCAAATTATTTCTCGCGACAAAGCAATCCCTGCCCCAATACGGCTCGCGCCAAAACGTCACGTACCGGGAATTATTGGTATAAAATGCCCCCCCCCAAAAAAAAAAAACAAAAAAAAAAAAAAACAATATATCTAATATCAAATATTACTAACATTGTAATACATTGCTTAAAAAAATCATTCTTCAATTAGTAGTAGGGGATAGGAAGTGGAGACCTCAAAAGATGGAAAACTTGATAATAATGGACCGCCACTCAGTATTTTGATGGTATGAGTGTAGACATTCGGTTACACCAACCGATACTGCTATCCTATGACGAAATTTAAAGAGTTAATAACGACGAGAATTACAACTATTCCACACAATAAAGGGGTGGGAGAGGTGGGCGGTGGTCGAATGGTTAAGCGCTTGGCTTCCGAACCTGAGGTCCTGGGTTCGAATCCCGGTGAAGACTTGGATTTTGAATTTCGGGATTCTTAGGAGTCCACCCAAACTCTAACGGGTACGTGACTTGAGTGTTGGGGAAAGTTAAAACGGTTGGTCGTTGTGCTGGCCACATAACACCCTGCTCGTTAACCGCTGGCCAAAGAAACAGATGACCTTAACATCACCTGCCCCATAGGTCTTCAGGTCTGAAGGGGAACCTTTACTTTTACACAATAAAGATATACAGTCTGAGACAAGCCAAGACTCACTGTTGTAAATTAATCTTGAGAGAGGCGCCGTTGGTGTATTTTTCGTTCCCGTACTGAATCTCAGAGGACGACGTTTTGTCCGACCCTTTGGCAGTAGTTATCTTGAGTATGACATTTATACGGTTGTCAGTGTTCGAGGTGATGATTATCGTTGGGGTTGACCTATTGAAAATGAAGAGAAAAGGGGGGGGGGAATTTATCAACTCGCAATAGAAAATAGCAGCTCACGATAAATATGGAAAGAAACAAAAGAAAGTAAGTAACAGTCTTTAAAAAAATAATAATAAAAAAAAAGTTGAGTAACTCCACACTGAAATGTATATCTGTGAACAGAGTAGAATTTATTTTCCTTTTTCGATATCACACAAAGTAATAATTTTTTTTTTTTTTTTTTAATTTTAAAAAGTGTTTATTACAGTCAAATAAATACAGAAACGTGTCATCTAGTCAAATACAATATGGCATAGACTTCAAATAAAAGACTAAAATATTATTTTTAAACAATTAAAACAGACACACACAAGTATCTAGTGAGATAACTCGTTCAGACACACATGACCTTGCTAAATGCATAAATCTTAGACAACTAAACCAACAAGTTTCATCACCTTACAAATACCGTCTCAAAGTTCCAAGTACAGGCTTAAAAAAGAAAAAAAACATAATTCCAAGATTCTATGTACATCCTAGATGAATTTCACAAGACTAAAAAATAAACAATAAATAAATAAAAAAACAAAACACTTGGCATTCACTTAGTATTAAACTTTTTCAACTCAACATTCATTCTCATTATTTTCACTTTTCAAATTATCGACTGTCCACAGTTTTATCTCTGGTTATAACAGATTCATCAAACTTGATCATGAATGTTGTCCCTTTGTGTCAATGGACAGTCACTTTGGCAGGAAAGTTGGCTCCATTTAAAACAGCTTCCAGCATGCCAGCAGTAAAGGCTGCACAGTTTAAACTTCCTTTGTCTTTAGGAACTGAAATAAATTTATTCACCAGAGGCTCCTTCTCTATAATATAATAAGTCTTGTCATCATCATTAGCTTGCTCGAGCTTATCTGCTTCTTTGCCAAAGACAATCTTCCAAAATGTAGACTTTATAAAAATAAGCATGCTAAGTAATTTGATCTCTCTCTTGAAGCCTTTCTCTCGAACAAATATAACATCCAACATGTGAGAACCAACATGCTGTTCAAGCTCGGATAATTTGGTCTGTAATTCTGGGACTGTGTGAACACGATTTTGACAATACTGCACTATATCATAGAACAGCAAAGCAAATGTTGCAATATTTACTTCAGGTATAAAGTAATAAATTACCAGTATATACGGAAGACTGGAGTCCACTGTAGTGTTTAAAGTTATCTTTGGTACTATATATAACTATTTTAAGGTTTCAAAATTGGTCTCAGAAAAGGCACGGGAGAAATAAACTCTCTACTAGACACAAAAACAAACAGCGTTGAAGTAAGCGTGTAAAAAATACTCGCGATGTATAAATATTTTGACATTTCGACTTTAAAGCTGAAATAAAACAAACAATGAATGTTATATAGTTTATAGCGTGGCTCTAAAAATAACAAAACATATCAATCTTCTTCGTGTATTCTTCTATTAGTTCTCATACGGTGAGGTCTTTAAATTATTTTTACTATTTCCCAAAAGAACTACCAGGAGATTTGTAAGTTGTATGAAGAAATTGTTATAATTTCAATTATTTGTTAAAAATGTAGAAATTTTATGTGTAGAGCGAGTAAATCATACTATGGAAAGCTTGGCTCTCTCTGATCAATTCTGCTTTTTTATACAGCTTTCATTAATTTAGTCTGTCTGTCTTTCTATATATATATTCTAGTTATATGTTATTTTGTACACTTCTCACTCTGGGATCAAGTTAAAAAATTAAACAATCATTTATAGTCTCTAAAAAAACATGAATCAATGAAACAATTAACCAATTTCTTAATACGTTTGTGATAATTGATTAGCTGTGTTTTGGAAATATAAATTGTGCTCTATCTATCTGCATGGCGGTAATTGTGCGGTACTTTCTCTTATACAAGAATTTGTTGTGTTTTTTTGTTTAGTTTTTAGTATTTTGCATATTTATGTGTATAGGTGGAAACGTATAATTGGAGTGGGGATATCAGCGAAAAGGCTTCTGTGATTCCTTCAGGGGGTCTCACCAATCATAACCATAGCTTGAATCAGGACTCGAACTCCAGCCCACTAGATGCGAGGTCAAGCGTTATATGCCCCTAAATCACGCATGATAAATATCTAAACTAATGTTTACAAGTTAAAAATGGCGATTCTTTATTTTGAGCATTAAGAAGAAGTGTCGCTTGTCGTGTGAATAAGTTTAACTATTATAAAGAGATGAAATACGAGAAATAATTTAATTGATTATCATTATTATTCATTCATCCATCCCAGTGGCGCTGCAGCCCATGGAGGGCTCTGGCCTGTTTCAACACATCCTTCCATCCCAGTGGCACTACAGCCCATGAAGGGCTCTGGCCTGTTTCAACATATCCTTCCATTCAGATCTCTCCAGGGCCTTTCGTATCCACGCCCTAACCCCAGGCTGTTGCAGATCTGCTTCAACATCATCAATCCATCGCATTCGGGGTCTGCCTTTGGGTTGCTTGCTTTTTGGTTTTTGAATGTAGACAATTTTCGCTCCTCTGTTATCTGACATTCTTTCAAGGTGAATCATTATTACTATAACTTTAAAATAGCGCTACATTCATGGTTACAGCATACTCTGAGCGCTATGGCCCGATCTCATTTGTGGACCAATGGGGAGAGGGGGGTATATGGAGAAGGTTTTCTGTGCTGCCTTTAGGCGTTCAGTAAATACAACTCTTCTTGAGTCGGGTATCAAGTCTCGAGCGCCGTTTCATAGGTAGCCGTACCAAGTTCAAGCGTACTTAACCCTCTAGACAATCACGTTTGACTTTATCGTATGGGTAGGTGACAGTCATCAGTACTCACATTAGAGTCATCACAAAGTATTCACGGCCCCAGGAGCCCAGTGGTATCATGGTTAGAATGGCCATGTTGGGCGGGTTCGCATGAAGGACAATGTACAGGCCCAGCGCCACTCCGGCTGCTACCTCGTAAGTAGTTTTTTTACCAATTGGAGAGACCCTGCAAAAGATGTTTTGACAATTAACTCTATCTCTCCGTAATTATTTTCAGATCTCATAAAGAATTATTCATTTTTCCACCATTTGTATTTTACTAGCCTCTTAGGATTAATCTATTTTTTTAAAACCAGAAAATGTTATAATTTGTTAAGATAAATGCAAGCCCTTTTTTATATAAAACAAATCAAAGTTTATGAATCCAAAGAATAAAGTTAATTTAATGGGGTCAAATTAATAAGGGTATCGTCAATCAAGCGACAAAGAGTTAATAAATGTATAATATGCATAGTAAGTAAGATACTCATGAGGCAGAAGATGGGCGACAGTTAACAATTGTTAGAGTTGGGCGGACCTAAGGGCGTTCTAATAAATGAAATGCATACATGTGCCACAGTCTTGTGTGACATTATTGTTATATGATCACCTTTGGTTAAAGTTCCCCTTTCAGACCTTGTGGTCTATAGGGCAGATGATGTAAAGGTCATCTGTTTCTGTGGCCTACGGTTAACGAGGGTGTCATGTGGCCAGCACAACGACCAACCGCCTTTACTTTTCCCCAACTAATGTCAGTACCCATTAGAGCTGGGTGGACTCAGAGGCGCCCAAGGATCCCGAAATAAAAATCCAAGTCTTCACCAGGATTCGAACCCGGGACCCCCGGTTCAGTAGTCAAGCGCTTTACCGCTCAGCCGCCGCGATTACACCTTTGGTTAAGACTGGGAAAAAGACACGTGTAACTCCTGATGTAGAGAACAGGAAGTAGAATGAATAAAATTGACTTGAGTTCAAGTCAGTCACTTAAGTCAGTTGAGCCAGTCAGTTCAGACACTTTAGTTAGCTGAGTCAGTCAAGTCAAGCGATATAGTATCTTTGGTCCGGTACGGACAATAATTTACTTAGAGGCAGTTACCACCTTAAGACATGTATTTCTAGTTATTATACTTATAATCATTTTGTATCATTCCGTATTATGGAGGTTCATTGTTACCCGCTGTGATGCGGACGTTATTTGTAATCTACACTGGATAAATTGAAAATATTGGATGTATACTTGATACCGCTCTTTTGGCGGATGTTTGACACTTATGAACCCATGTGATTGACGAGAGAAGTGCAACATTACTATTTTATTATCACCAATAAACGTCACACTTTGTCTGCCAAACATCTGACTCCATTCTTGCTGTTTCAACAGTTTCTAAAAATATCAACCAATGGGAAAGTTGTTTTAAAAAAAGTTA
>JADKLZ010079391.1:2853790-2869883 GCA_021533235.1 Biomphalaria straminea
CAGACAGATAGATTTGATATAAGCTTTGGAATAAAAGATGAAATAAAAAAGAGATTTAATCAGGAGGCAAATTTTATAATTAGTAAATTCTATTTTTTTAGAAGAAATTAAAACTGACGTATTATACTAAAAGAAAAAGTCGAAACAATTTTTTCCCACGCAGATTGAAAAGAGATCCAATGAGTATGTACCGCGTTTTATGACAATATACATGGACATACGTATTTATGACTTTGAAAACTAAATCCGCTACTGGATTTTACAAATAATATTGAATGATAAAATGAGATTATGGATTGGAAATTCCGTTTTAAGGCACGCAAGAAGCACAATTCAGATTGACCGAAACCAAAGTAGTCTTCTTGGTTTCACATACAACATTGTAATCTATCAAAATTTAAATCTTAAGGTAGTCCATTCACATAAAGTTAAACCTTGCTTTTAATGTGGTAAAAATGTTTTTGAATAATAAATGAAAGACATTTTTTCTCATTCAATTTTACCGAATTGTCCGTGTATGCGGCGAAAGTCCTCTTCACATTATTCAATCCCCCTTTTTTTTCCAATTCTCAGATCATTACACACTTATTAATTGTCGATGAAAACACGTGAATCAACTCAGCAATTCACGAATTAGTTGCAATATTTCTTTTATATGGAACATGTCTGCGGGTGGCGTACCGTGAAAATATTGACGCATAGTGACGCCTTGAAAAAACAAGATAAAAAAGACATAGAAGATTAATCCCTTCTAATGTTATATTATTGCTTTTGAAAAGGCAGCACAGAAACCGTCACCAAGAACCCCCCCCCCTCCCCACGCGCGCAAACTTTTGGTCCACAAAATCATGACAGCTGCCCTAAATACGTTCCATCAAAAATACATAACAACCAAAATTACCAATAGGATGGAACAAATACAATTACGGGCACAATAGGGTCCATGCTATTTCACTCAAAACGAGAGAGGTTAAAACAATGTATTGCTTCTGATGAACTTGTTTATCGTTGCTTTCAGAGCCCATTGATTTTGGGCACAAGAAAGTGGCAATAAAATTCTATTCAGCTTTAACTTTCCTAGTTGGGGCACTACAAAAGATTTGTTGACTGTCTTTCTCCATTATCGTTGTGTTTTGCAAGGAGTAAAATTTATCTCAATTACATGCATCTCCAATTTTTTATGTTGTCGTCCCATCGCGTTCTCTGTCTGCCTCTTCTTCCTTTTCCTGATACAGTTCTCTGAATGAAGGTCTATGTGAGTCCTAAGGACCTTATTATATAGTCATAGATCTTATGTTTGCGTTTTTTAACAGCAGTTAGCATGTCGTCGTGGAAACAAATAACTGTAATAATCCTGTTTCTAATCTCAACATTTTGTGATGCGGACTTCGTAAGTCTTCTTCTTCGTTCTCATGTTACATGTCAAAGAGTTGAGATCAGTAATCCTATATCTTAGATGAACCTCGCAGTGGTTTCCTGATCAGGCAGTTCTCTGTATAGGTTTTCTTCTATAGGAGGGTTTTGGGACCAGAGTCTTGTTCGGGCCTCTTGATACAGTATACAACTTTGAAGGACATGGTCAGCATTCTCTGATGATGCTCCATTACGGCAGGTTTCGCTAGTCCAGTTTAAGCTTCCTGGACTTATGTTGTCTCATTCTGCTGTGTCCGGTTCTGAGTCAAAAATTAATGCGTTGGACATGTCGAGATAGCTTATAATAGGCGTCATTTTTCTTGTAATTGGGATGTGAGCTGGGCTAATGGACCTCATTCACCAATCTTAAACAAACAACACTTAGCCATGTGGAGATCTATCTTTTCTATATAAATTACGCTTTAATCTTTAATACACGATGGCTGTCACGTGACAGCTTTTTTTTTCGTTGTTTTATCAATATGATCACGTGGCTAAATGCTGTTTGTTTACGATTGTTGAATGAGGGTCATTGTCATTTATTCACCCCGTAAGTGATAATTAGGATCTTTTTGCAGCATCTAATTATATGCTAATGGCTTGCATAAGCGTTATTTAAGAATAAAATGTGATTGACTGACAAACGACTGTATAAATCACAAGAACAATCTTACCTTCCCTGATCTTGGCGTGAGCTACACAGACAAAAACTGGGATAAGACTGAAGAGATACATTCGTCTCCTTTGTTAGTTGCCCAGATTCTAGCGAATTTGAAAGGATGGTACCACAAATTAGTTATAAAAGAATTATGCTATATTGCATGAAGGGAAAGTGGCGTAGCTGTACAACGTACATCACTTGGGGGCCCGGGGGGCTTGATCTTTTAGGGGGCCCCTACTTTTTGCATTACTATTAATTTCTAATGTAAAAAACACTCATTTTGGGCCCCCCTCCAGTGGGTGCCGGGGGGGGGGAAGGTTCAAATTCGTCCCCTCCTCCCACCCTAGCTACGCCACTGTGAAGGGATCTGGACAAGGATTTAAAAGAGAGAGAGACCTAGTCCATGTGCTGCAACGGGTATGTCCTTGTACGGGTCAAGTCGACCTGAAACTCAAAGCCTTCTTTTCTGTTTTCACCTGCTCTAAGGGAGTAATCTCAGCTTAATCATTTAGTTTGTGTTTACTAATGGGGTTACTGATACGGCATGAAGATATTGAGTCATCAGAATTAAACTATTATAATATACATTTACATTTGTTTTCTTTTTTTTTCACGTTTTAGCGTTTTCCTTTAGAATTGAAGATTATTATATCGAAAACAAATCTCCAGCAGGACGGAAGTAGATTGGGACGCATAGGTTTAAACTCGAGTCAATAGAGATTACAGTTTAAAGCGCTTTTGCCATAACCATACACTATTGTATGCCCAAATTCCCACAAAGATAACAAAGATGATAGTTATTATTATTATAACTATTATTATTATTATTATTATGCAATACAATCAATTTGATTACATTAAAGATTGCATTCTCCCGAATATACATATACATTAAATATTCTATTATACACATATTTTTTTTTATGAAAAAAAAGCACTAGCTGATTCTATTTGGTGAAATTTCAGTTTATAAATTACAGTTGCTATTTTAAAATAGAAGATAATTACATCTTATTGGTATCCGTATGTTAATCTAGTTATCGTAAGTGTCTAGAAACTTTGACTCAATCATTGGTTTTCCTGGCTGAATCAAGCTACCCATTCCATGATTCTAATGCCAATAGAGAAGAACGAGAACTTGCACGAAATACTGCTACAAATAGACAAAAACAAAACCTAATGAAATACTCAGAAATAAAGGCATATTTCTTATTTCATAAAAGTAAAAAGTAAAGTTCCCCTTTCAGACCTAGTGGTCTATAGGGCAGATGATGTAAAGGTCATCTGATTCTGTGGCCCACGGTTAACGAGGGTGTCATGTGGCCAGCACAACGACCAACCGCCTTTACTTTTCCCCAACTAGTGTCAGGTACCCATTAGAGCTGGGTGAACTCAAGGGCGCCCGAAAATCCCGAAATAAAAATCCCAGCCTTCACCAGGATTTGAACCCGGGACCTCCAGTACGGAGGCCAAGCGCTTTACCGCTCAGCCACCGCGCCCTCTTTTATTTCATATGGTAGAACAAATGCGTACAAGTTCTCCTTCTTCCTCGGTGTAATTAGAGAACGGAATGGGTTGCCTGAATCAGACGGAAAAAAACAACGACTTGGCAGAGTATAAGTCATTGATTAACTCTTTCTCTCCTAACTGACGATAGCAACGTTGATTCCACCAGAATGTGGTAAATAATTACGGAGAGAAAGAGTTAAAATGCATGACTGACACATGAAATCAGTCGGAAGTAGAAATTAAATATCTTCTTTTTTTTCTGTAACGTCTGTAATATCTAAGATAAGATCAGGGGCGTACTGGCAAATGCCAGGAGGGCAGGTACCCAAATGGGTCTGTAAAGCCAAAGAAAGGGCCAGATGGATGCACCTATCATTAAATATTAAATATTAAACTGTTAAAGGTTTAATAATATTCTGTTATAAAAGTGATCCTCTCAGCTTCGTGTTTTAAAAAAAACAAACTATGTTGCAGACTGTACAGTGTAATACTAATTTAATCTAACACATATTCCGAGATAGCCCACATCCGACAGTACAAGCATTGGGCTTCATTCTACATACCCTGCGATTAAAAAGCAATACTAGACCTATATTTCATATAAAGATATTGAGGTAATAGAGCAGGTGTACAGTTATCGATACATTATCCACTTTACAATGATTTTGTGGACAGGGCTACCTAAAATTGGATGTCCATTATGTGCCAATATGGCATACAAATTATGTTCCGGATGGTATAAAAATGCCAGAGCCGATTTTGACACCCAATCCGGCCTTGATTATATGGTATACAATTTATGTTCCGGATGGTATAGAAATGCCAGAGCGAATTTGACACCCAATCAGCCCTTAAATAAGATATTCATTGATATCGATACTACCATATCATATTAAATATAGATCTATACTGTAAGACATGTTCGTCTATTCCTAAATCTAGGACAAAGTGTCACTAAGGATCAGAGTGATGCGAGTATAACTTCTTATAACCACGCAAACCAAGATACTACCGTATAAGCTAGGATATCTATAATTACTACTGATTTCAACATATGGCGCCTACATTGTGTTGAGCGTGCCAACCTATTAAAACTATACTACAACTTACAGAGACTTATGTTTACAAACACTTGAAATTGAAAGTTGACACAAAATAAAATGTAATTTCTCTTTCGGGGAAGGAAGCACCGGTTTTGAACAGTGCATTAACAGACGTATGTCTGTGCGTAAAGGCTAATGGTCAAGTTACACACTTTTATTTTGGACTCGCATCTTTAATGCCAGTGTATGCCCAGTTCATTTTGGTCCAATCTTTTTTACGGGCGGGTGGGGGGGGGGAAGGTACCTGGGAAAAGATTGCCATGCTGCATTTAATTGCTCAGCAAGAACAAGATCTTCTGGACTCGCAAATAACTTCCTCCATGGAACAGTACCAGGAATAAGAAAAGGAGGCAGACAGAGAAAGCGGTGGGAAGACAACATAAAAGAATGGACGGGCCTACCACTGAAAGAGGTTCTAAACAGGGCAAAGGATAGAGAGGAATGGAGAAAGACGGTCTACAAGTCTTGCTTGGTGCCTAAACGGTCCACCAGACTAAGGAATAGGTAACAGGTAACAAGAACAAGACTTTTCGTTTCGTGATTTAACATACGGCACATTACTCGTTCTATAGACTAGGACAAATTTGTACAAATGCTCGTTCTTCCCTAGTGTTATTAGTGCAAGGAATGGGTTGCCTCAGCTAGCCAGAAAAACTAGTGACTTAACAATATTTAGGTAATTGGTTGACAGGCATGACTAGATGTATGACGCGTAGGACGTAAACATCTTTTTTTTAAAGTAACGTCTCTATTATACAAGATAACACCCCCTCCCCAAGAGACTTATGCCACTTTATCTCAGATCCCACTAAATGTCACATCCCACACACTAAGCCACGCTCCCTGTGCACTTACTGTCATATCCCACACACTAAGCCACGCTCCCTATGCACTTACTGTCATATCCCACACACTAAGCCACGCTCCCTGTGCACTTACTGTCATATCCCACACACTAAGCCACACTCCCTATGCACTCAGTGTCACATCTCACACACTAAGCCACGCTTCCTATGCACTCAGTGTCACATCTCACACACTAAGCCACACTCCCTATGCACTCAGTGTCACATCTCACACACTAAGCCACGCTTCCTATGCACTCAGTGTGACATCCCACACACTAAGCCATGTTCCATGTGCACTCAGTGTCACATCCCACACACTAAGCTACGCTCCCTATGCAGTCAGCTACGACCTGGACATTTTTCAGCATCTCTTGCAAAAAAAAAAAAAGCTGTTACCCATCTGGAACATTCCTCTATACCAGTGAGGGCGTAATGAAGCCTGAGTCGATCTTGTATTGCTTACGTGTAGTGCAGGAGGGGGCGCCTCAGTTATGCCGTCTTCCTGCCGTCGCATTTAATATGTTTCGTCTGCCATCCGGGATTTGTCCCATCCAGAGCAGCTGTCGACTGGTAGCTAGTATGAATGTGTATGTGGAGTTATTCCCCTTTTACGTTTTGCGCACTTTCTTCTTCCACTTCCCATTATCAGATGAAGTGGAACATTTTCATTATTATGACAATTAGTAAAGTTTCCCTTTCAGACCATATGGTCTATAGGGCAGATGGTGTAAAGGTCATCTGATTCTGTGGCCTACGGTTAACGAGGGTGTCATGTGGCCAGCACAACGACCAACCGCCTTTACTAATGTCAGGTACCAATTAGAGCTGGGTGGACTCAGATGCGCCCAAGGATCCCGAAATAAAAATCCCAGTCGTCACCGGGATTCGAACCCGGGACCCCCGGTTCAGAAGCCAAGCGCTTTACCGCTCAGCCGCCACGCCTCCTATGACAATTAGTGGTAATTGTTAATAGTGTGTTTTGTTTATAAAAAAGGGAGCTTATTCCTGAAATACTGTGTGGGACGTGACACTGAGTGCATAGGGAGCAAAGCTTAGTGTGTGGGATGTGACACTGAGTGCATAGGGAGCTCGGCATAGTGTGTGAGATGTGACACTGAGTGCATAGGGAGCTCGGCATAGTGTGTGGGATGTGACACTGAGTGCATAGGGAGCTCGGCATAGTGTGTGGGATGTGACACTGAGTGCATAGGAAACATGGCTTAGTGTGTGGGATGTGACACTGAGTACATAGGGAGCGTGGTTTATTGTGTGGGATGTGACACTGAGTGAGATTCATAACAAACGAATATTCACATTTCACTAGAGTAACACCTTTAGTAAAATCACTTAATTTAGAAAGCCTTCAGGATAGAAGACATAAGAGTAAAGTAGCAGTTATACACAAAACACTGAACCATAATCTCCAAATACAAAAACAAAACTTAGTAAAATACTCAGAAAGACACAAAGATAAAGGCACATTCCTCGTCCCATATGCTAGGACAAATCTGTACAAATGCTCTTTCTTCCCTAGTGCCATTAGAGCATGGAATGGTTTGCCTGAGCTAGCCAGGAAAACCAGTGACTTGGCAGAACTTAAGTCACTGGTAAATATGCATGACTGAATGCATGGCGCGTAGGACGTAATCATCTTCTTTTTTGAAGTAACGTCTGTATTATATAAGATAAGAAGATAAGGGTTTGAGTAGTCATATGAAACACTGAACTCCTCCTAACTCCTCGGAATCGAAGTCACTGCTATGAAATTAATAATAAAAGTCAAGTTTGTTTACCCCGCCCTATTCCTTCTTATAAAGATACTAAGAGTTTATAAAATTCTAATGATACAGAGGCGTAGCTAAAAACTTGCCATCATTTGGAGGCCCGGGAGGGTGGAGGGGAATGACCCTCTTAAGGGGCACCTGCATTTTGAAAATTCGACATCATGACATGAACTAATGGCGTAAAAACTAATATATTTAATATAAAAAGAAAAGAAAAAAAAATTTGGAGGCCCCTCTTAAGTGGAGGCCGGAGAGATTTTCAAATTCACCCCCTCCACCTTGTCACCATAGCTAGGCCACTGGCCCTATAGTCCCAGACTTGGAGCTTCGCACACGTTTTCTGAACTTCTATATTTATATTAACTCTTTAGTACGGACAATTGGGAATACCGGCTGTAACTGTGTTATATCTGTTTAAAGTATAGGTTGTCTAGATATAATTTTATTTTAGAGCATATTTCCGAAAATTAAAACTGTCAAACTAAACCTAGTGTTTTCTAAGTGTGGCCAATCGGATAGTAATTCTGTTCCCAACGATTAGCACCAACTGTTGAATTTCGTAGAGTACCGCTAGAGCATTTTTTTTAGATTAATGTCTATGTTCCAGTTCCCATTTAACATTTGTAAGCTGAATAAAGGAATAGACCTCATTCACCAATTGTAAATAAACACATTTAGCCACGTCATAAGATTGATAAAATAGTGAATATTACGTATCACGTGACAGCCTTACGTATTGCGTAATTTGTATAGAACATATAGAGAAAATGTTATTTTACGTTTGGTGAATGAGGTCAATTTGTAAAAAAAAAGACAAATTCAGAAGGAACATTTTAGGTAAAGATTTAATTACATGAAAAACAATTTAAATTAATGTGTTTCATATATTGTCTTTTTCAATCAATTTACATGATATATACACGAATACAGTTAATTAAAAGTAATTAAATGTCTCTCTATCTAATAGGATTAAAAAATCACAAATTATTTGTGTGTTGTTTATTTTTTAGTTTATCAGCAATTTCATTTTTCATACACAAGATACGCCAAAAGGGCTGTTATTTATAAATTTACATCATTGCTTCAAAAATCTTTAATAAAGATTGACCTAAACTTTTTCTCTTACATTGAATCGCTGCCTGGTCAAATGGTGTACACTCGGGGCTGTTATGTCAACAGTGGCGTAGCTAGGATGGGGGGAGGAACGGGGAGAATTTGAAAATCCCCCCAGGCCCCCACTTAAGGAGGACTCCCAAAGAGTGTTTTTTACAAATTGCAGGGGCTTCCAAAGTGGTCCAGCCCCCGGCCCTCAAAATAAGAGAAATTCCTAGCCACGCCTCTGCATGTCAATGGTCTCAAAGTAGAATTCTGGACAACGTTATCCCTCGTCCACCTGTGGAGAGGGGGGAAGTTGGGTGGGGCTACGATTTAGAACACTTCAATTCTGGTGGACAACACGAAACGTATCCAACAAGCCAGATTGTGTACATATGGCCCTAGATAGTACATGTATGGACATGTTCACCGGATGGAGTACTCTCAAACTAGTAACTCACGAACAAGTGCCTATCAAGGTAGAGACTCTCGAACGAGTGACTAAGTGTCTATCAAGCTAGAGATTCTCGAACTAGTGACTAAGTACCTATTGAGCTAGAGACTCTCGAACGAGTGACTAAGTACCTATCAAGCTAGTGACTCACGAACATGTAACTCTCAAGTGGACTCACGAACAAGTTACTCTCTAGTGACTCACGAACATGTTACTCTCTAGTGACTCACGAACAAGTTACTCTCTAGTGACTCACGAACAAGTTACTCTAGTGACTCACGAACAAGTTACTCTCCTAGTTACTCACGAACAAGTCACTCTCTAGTGACTCACGAACATGTTACTCTCTAGTGACTCACGAACAAGTTACTCTCTAGTGACTCACGAACAAGTTACTCTCCTAGTTACTCACGAACAAGTCACTCTCTAGTGACTCACGAACAAGTTACTCTCCTAGTTACTCACGAACAAGTTACCTTTAGTGACTCAAGAACAAGTTACTCTAACACTAGTGAAATCTCTAACTAGTGTTCTTAGAGGTCACCTTCTAACCTTATGTAAATTTCGATAAATTAGTTTATTAATTAGATCTAAATTGAGCTATGAGCAGGCCACTTGTTCAGTGTCGACATCCCTTTAATGTCATATGCATCAATTTAATCTAACTATATCACATTCAATGTATATTCAGTATTGCAGGAAAACTCATAGAAGAGGGTCTTGCACAAATATATATATATATATATATAGTATGTCGCTCTGACAATCCATGAGTTATTCTGTATTCTCTGTCTCGTCATGGACTTCAATCTTGTCTTCTGTCTTGTCTTCTGTCTTGTCTTTTCGCTTATGCCGGAGATGGTGCTTGCTGCCGATGTGATGATGTCGGTTCTGATGAACGTGGTGATACTGCCGCGGTAACACGGACTTTACTTTTTCTTTGGGACGAGCCTCTACCGCAGGCTGGGGTGTCCACAGGGCTTGCAGCAATACAGAGGGCCTGCTGGGCCTCTGGTCATCCGTGGCGGGAGGAATGTCAGGCGCCGGGGTAGAATCCTCCAAGGAGTTCGTGACAGATATTCGGCTTTCGGAAATAACCGAAATAATGGTGTCGTCCTTTGAGATGGTATAAGAAGATCGTGTGTCACTGGAACTTTCCGTAACGCTCTTCCGATGTTTATCCCCATGTGTCCTACAAGAAGTGAAAACCAATAAAGTATAAACATTAGAAATTGAGTTCGGGTGGCTGAGCGGTAAAGTGCTTGGCTTCCAAATCGCGGGTACGAATCAAAGAGAAGGCTGAGATTTTGTTTATTTGGGATCTTGGGCGAGTCCACGAAGCTCTAACGGGTACCTGACATTAAATCTGGGACACGTAAAGGTGATTAATAGTTGTCCTTGCTACAAGACACCATTGTAAACCATAGGCTAAATAAACAGAAAACGTTTACATCATCTGTCCCATAGATTTCTATGTCTGAAAGGGGAACTTTACTTTTTTTATTTATCTAATGCAAAAATGCTAAGTAAACAGACTAACCATATACATATCTGACTCGCAGGCTGCGATAGTTTCGAAGAGCCGTACCGTGTATGGGGCTGGATGTAACCCACGGGCAGTGACTTAGCCATCACTACTATAGATTAATTGTTTAAAAAATATATTTGTTTATGTAAAAAATGGTTAGCTTTCGAAACCAAAAGTACAAAACACCACACTGTTGTTGGTCAGAGAAAGAAATAAAGAGCTGACCACACAACAGCAAGCCTTAGAAGTTAGTATTGCGTGGCAGATCTGTTGTTTCTGGAATTAATCATTAACTGATTTACTAATTGGTTAAATTTTGGATTGATTTATGGTGTTATTGACTATGAATAATTATGCAGATTCTCAATTTGATCCGTGACTGGGAAGTGAGAAGAAGAAACGTGTCAACGCTTATTAATGGGATTAAATACATTCACATCTCATGGCGTAGCATTTATTGCCCTTATTTCGACATCAAACAAACAAAAAATGATTCAACAACAATTAATTAACTAATCGTTTTTTTTTGTTTAATTATTATTATAGCATTTATATAGCGCTACTTTCATGCTTATAGCATGCTCAGAGCGCTTTGGTCCAATCTCATTTGTGGACCAGTGGGGGGGAGGGGGTATCTAGGAGTTGGTTTCCCGTGCTGCCTTTGGGCGCTCAGTAAACACAACTCTGCCCGAGTCGGGTGTCGAACCTCGAGCCCCCTTCTAGCTAGCCAAGCCAAGCCACGCTCAAGCCGCACTTAGCCTCTCGACCACGCTTCCCACTGGCGAATGTCTTGTCAGGTTCAATGAATAATTGCACAATAGTTTCGTCTTCATCCAAGAATTGAATATGGGAGAAAAAGCTTGTTCAAACTTTTTACCACACAGACAGACAAAGACAGGCAGACAGACAGACAAACAGATAGATCTACTGACACATAGGAAAATTGAATTGATACCTTTGTAAAAATGCAATGTAGGTTCACATCTAAGTTGGTAACACACTAATATTATAGTCTAAACGACAAATGTTTGTGTGTTAAAAACTACCTACCCGCATATCAACATTCCACATGGAAAAATCACGCAAACTGCCAATATAATCAACGGTAGTAAATAAACTGTTGGGTAGAAAAACAAGAACATCTTTTTAATAATATTTTTTAAGATAATGCCTGCACAGTAAAACTTCAAATATAATAAATTATTTAAAAAAATTCAGGTTCAATTTGGGTATCGAACCCGTGACTTACTTAGACTTACACTTAGGTCCTCCCGCGCCGTTCGGCGCTTTGGGCGGCAAGCTGTCTCCATAAAGATCTGTCATTGGCAATATCTGCAGCCTCCTCCCACCTGGTGTCCACTGTTCTGAGGTCCTCCATGAAGGTATGACGCCAAGTTATACGAGGACGTCCCTGTTTGCGTTTTCTTCGTATTGGCCTCCATACCATCGCAATTCTTGGTATGCGAAGTTCATTTTGTCGTAGAACATGTCCTGCAAACCTCATGCGACGTTCTGTCACAACCTCACTAAGTGTTCGACTCCCAGTTCGGCATAGGATTTCCTTGTTTGAGACTCGATCTGTTTAACTGACTCTCAGAATCCGTCTCAGCCATTTTTGTTGAGCCACATTTAGTCTCTACTCAATGTCTCTTCTCTCCTCTATCGAACCCGTGACACCATCATCTAATACCCGCATTTTCAAATTCAACCAGCGAGGTAGGTATGCAATTGTTACTTAAGATGTTCACTAGATCTAGCATTAGACCTACAGTTATGATTGAAAACTCTTTAAGATCTAGTCCATTGGTGATCGACCTAACACATGAGCCAAAGGTGGCGCACTGCATTATGACAAGTGGCGCACTACATACCAGAGATGATACAGAGTAAAAAAAATGTCTGATCTTCCAAAATAAATAAACCAATCTACAGAGAATTGATTAATTGAAATTTAACTCATTAGCTACTAAAATTTCAAAGACCAGGGGCGTAGCTAGGAATTTATCATCGTTTGGGGGCCCGAAGGGGATTGACCTTTTCGGGGTCCCTACAGTTGCCTAATACTAAATTTTCAATGTAAAAAACACTCGTTTTGGAGTCTCCCTCAAGTGGGGGCTCGAGAGATTCTCTAATTCTCCCCCTCCTCCCCCCACCCTAGCTACGCCACTGTCAAGAACACACATGATTTTAATACTAATAGGCCCAAAACCCAGAACACGAAATATGAAGACTGTTGGTTCTAATTTTCAAAGAAATAGCAATCAGGATGTAATTAAGAACCTTACTTTAAAATAAACAGGGATTATGTTTCTATTTTCTGAATTCCAGTCTCAACCAGTTTTATTTCTTAAACTGATGTTCAGTTAACTTGGTACCTCCTAATGGTCATGAAAATAGATGTGATTTTTATGATTTATTGTAATATAAATGATTAAACTTATATTTGGTGGAAATGTGTTTTTCCATGTAATAAAAAAAAAAATAAGAACTACATTGACGCTGTATAAGAAATAGTCCAGTTACCATCAAAATTAGAACAAAATACAAATTATATTTAAATGAAATGAGATACAGGATGCTTCTACAGTGTCTACACTGAAATAACTAAGTATTTCAGAGATGGTAGGAGATCGCAAGTCCCTAAAACCTGGCAATCTAACAACCTTTTCCATTGTAATTTAAAACACAGGTCTACGTTAGGATATTCTTTCAAAACCAAAGCAGAAATATGAACAAAAGAAAATTTGATTAAAATATGGGAAAATTAATTCTTAGATATTGAATGTCTATGACGAAAACGAAGAGCCATTGTTTGTGAGTGCAATGTCTCAGACAACAGAAGAGACCTTTTCAGACATAAGATAAAACACGAAGTTGAAATAGAAGAAAATGAGAAGATAATGTCTGATTTTCGTGTGGTCTCGCTTGCAGACATCTCTGTAGGTTAGTCTTGGGCGGCCCTTAGGTCTGACGCCATCTGCAATCTCAGCCTTCTTTTAGTAGTATTTGGAAATAATCCATTTAAATTATCAATGTTAGTTCTGAAATGTCCATACTGCAAACAAATACTTGATGATCTCCCTTCCTCTACAACGGCTACATTGGTCGATACTAGCATGAATGTTAATGATTTTGATAGACGATTATGCATGGCATATTAATGTACCAATATGTCTAAAGTATTCAAATGTTTAAAAGTGATTATAAGTTTATGTGGAGCATCTGCGTTACAAGTGAAAAGAAATTGGTGCATGGGGACAAATATAGATACACCCTTGATCTAGTCTATATCTACTTCAATATCTAGAATCTAGATGTAATTTAGACTATATTAGATTTGCGTAAAAAGTAATCAACGCTCATAAACTTAAATAAAATGGAAGCAGCTATATGTACTCAGTTATACGATAATACAGCTGACTACGCCATGCTAGCTCTAGGCGTAGATATAGTCTCCAGGATGATATTAACTAAATTATAGCTTTTATATAGCTCTACTTTCATGCCTACATCTTGCTCAGAGAATGGTCCTATCTTCGCCATTAGGGGACCATTAGTGGACCATTAGGGATGAGGGGAAATCTGGGAGAAGGTTTTCCGTGCTGCCTTTAGTTGCTCAGTAAACACAACTCTGATCGAGTCGGGTGTCGAAACCTAGAGCCCCCTTCATAGCCAAGCTTAAGCGTACTTAGCCTCTCGACCACGCTTCCCACTAATATGCTTCACATGTCATCTGAGCAGTGTCGACAGCTTGAATCATCAGGGAAGGAAGAAATGATTCTTGCAGAATCGTGTCTAATTTGATCGATCCTTGCCATCTGGAGCCTCACGCGTGGAAAATTTAAGAACTAGCCTATAGTATATCGTGGGTGCACTTACCTGTAGGACAATCGCCGGTCACTGAGTCGGAACATATATCTCCACATTTTGCCAAACAACTTAAGCTACAACCTGGCCCATACCAGAGGCTATGACATCCTACAATAATTTAAAAAACAACAACAAACAAACAAGAAAATATAAAAAATAAAAAACTCTGCTAGAAAACAAATTTTATATAAAGAGTGGTTGTATTAATTAGTTAGGATTAGTCGTGTAGTTAGATTGTAATTGATAAAGACTAAATATAATAAATCTGTGCGGTTACAATTTTTTTTTATTTTTATTTTTTATTTAGCGCATTCGTATGCTTTTAACTTTCTAAATACGCTATGATCCTGGTTCTTGTCTGAACCAGTTCTAAAGAGGGGAAATAAAGTAAGGGGGTATCTGGGTAATCGCTTTTAAACTGAATTTATGAAGAAAAAAAAAGAACGACCTGAGTTCGAAATCTAGAGAAAAATAACTGTATACAATAAGACTTCGTAAAAAGCTTTTTTTTGTTTTGTAATTTGTCTTTTTGGTTAATATGTTCCATTGTTGTTTTTTTTTATAAAGCTTACATGAAATAACGCTGTCTGTCTGTCTGATCAAAAGTATTTACATGCTATTTCTCCCACACCCATGCTCGGATGAAGCTAAAACTTCGTACCATTATTTCTTAACATAGACAAGACATGAATGAATAAAGAAAAAAAGTAACCAATTAGACAATTAATTACCGCGTGTAATTTATTTTGTTTAATAGCAACATGGAAACTAATGCTACAGAAGTTGTTAAATGTATTTGGTATAGTCCCCTTAAACAAGTGTTATCTCTACTTCTCTCTCAGTCATTCTCCGATCAAGTTGATACTATAAAGAATTAAAAATCGTACCTCACAAAATACGAATCAAACACGAATCAATAAACACAAATACCCAATTATTGTTAAATTATTTATTTGTTTAACATCGAACAAGGGAAATAGCCTGTACATTTTAGTATGGATAGTTTTAACGACGGAGTTCTTTCCCTCTGTAGTATAATGTAATTTAAAAAAAAGGATTTTCTATATTTTCAATATTTTTTTAATGAACTCGTGTAAAGTATTGAAGCCAATCCGCTGTCTGTCTCAATAATAGCTATCTACATAGGGCTCTACGTAGTGGCCGAGGAAATAGTAATTAGGAATAAATAAATAAATAAATAACCAGTGGACATTTTTACAATTTCAGAATCGAGACTGGACTTAGCATTAAACAATAAGACCAACCTCTTAAGAATGTAAGCCGAAATCTGAGGCGTAGTGAGCAATATTGCGCCCGGGCCAAGGTACTTGTCCTGGCGCCTCCCTCCTATTTAGATATCCACGTATTGTTCGAGATGACCGCATCCCTTTTATGAACGATGTGACCCGGGAAAAGATTTGATCCCTAGGCCAGGATGAGGAATCGGCTCTTCACCGACCTCTCTGTCTGGAGTTCCCCCTGCTTCTAGACTCTAGATGATCATTTATCACACTTTTTTTGGTCGTAGGAAACTTTAACTTATTTAGCAAGAACATATATAGGTGCCTCTGTGTGTGCCCCCCCCCCCCAATTGAGAATAGCGCCCGGGACATTGTGCCCTGCTCCTTGCCTCCCTCACTTCACATATGCCCAACATTACCATTTAGAGTTATACCCAAGATTAGCGTTAAAGAGTTATACCCAATATTAGCATTAAAGAATTAGACCCAACATTAGCATTAAAGAATAAGAACCAACATTAGCATTAAATAATAAGACCAAACATTAGCATTAAAGAATAAGACACAACATTAGCATTAAAGAATAA
>JADKLZ010079391.1:2876122-2901588 GCA_021533235.1 Biomphalaria straminea
GGACTTACAGTCTTAGCTTTTTAACTCATCGGACTTACAGTCTTAGCATCGAAGTCTGCAAAAGTCACAGAGCAACAAGTGTTGCTAGGCTGCAAAAGATAACACCCAAACGAGGCCCAGTGTTGCATGTGTATGGTTGAAAAAGTCGATCGTATAGGAACAAATCCAATCTGCCACTTCACTTTTCCCATCACATCGTTTGGATTTAAACTGAAAAGGTTTAAAAACTATTTAACTAAAATGATTTTATCAATTCACCTTCTGTCTGCTACAAATGTTATACGCGTGACTTTGCCCACTTCCCATTCTCGAATAAAACTTTTTTGTTGAATTTATTCATTGTCCTTAACAACAGAAATATATATAATTAAGAAAGTACTAATAAGTTTAAAAAAAAAAAACGCTTTTATATAGCGCCAATCATGCTTTTATCATGCTCAGAGCTTTGTTTATTTTTTTATTATTATTATCCTATAGCTTTGCCTCTCGGCCAGCCCCCCCCCCCCAGCTACGATTAAATCTCATTTGTGGACCAGTGAGGAGTAGGGGAGGGGTTCTGTTATGTTTTCCTTTTGGTCGAGTCTTCTCATCCCCGTTTTCACCCGAGCGCCACGTTGACACGCAGAAGCCTTGCCAGAGAGGCTTTGTGTGATACAACTCTAGTAAAACGTCTGTTTGTGTCCCCTTTCCCGAACCAATGGCAATGGAAACTTCATGTTTGCCACTCAGACATTGCGCCTTTCTAGATTCAAAATCAGGTTGATGAAATTTCCATACGTTTATTGGGGATAAAGTGTTGTTTTTTTTATGGACGATGAATCCGTCAACGAGGACAATTAGACATAACTTATTCACGATTTTTCAATAATAAATCTATTCTGATCGTACTTGTTCTAGATTTGATGATTTCTTTGAAAAGTGCGTTCAAATTAAAAAAATAAATCAAATTACATTTTGACGACTGCATTCATTTCATCGACAAATGTAGACAGTTTATCGTAGATAACGACTAAGTAGATAATAGTAGAAGACTTGGAAAGTATCTGTCTAAGGAGTTACACAAATTCAAAGCCATATTTAGAAGAAAAGCAAATAGTTTAAATAACCATTATATAGATAGATAGATAGATAGATAGATAGATAGATTAGATAGATAGATATTGATAGAGATAGAGATGAATGGATATTGATAGAGATGTAGATAAATGGATATTGATGGAGATAGAGATAGACAGATAGATAGATAGATAGATAGATAGATAGATAGATAGATAGATAGATTACATAGATATAGACAGATAGATAGATATATAGATATAGACAGATAGATAGATTACATAGATATAGACAGATAGATAGATATATAGATATTGATAGAGATAGAGATAGATAGATAGATAGATATTGATAGAGATAGAGACAGAGATAAAGATAGATAGATAGATAGATAGGTAGATAGATATAGACAGTTAGATAGATAGATATTTATAGAGATAGAGATGAATGGATATTGATAGAGATGTAGATAAATGGATATTGATATAGATAGAGATAGAGAGATAGATAGATAGATAGATAGATAGATAGATAGATAGATAGATAGATTGATAGATATTGATAGAGATAGAGATGAATGGATATTGATAGAGATAGATAGATAGATTGATATATAGATTGATAGATATTGATAGAGATAGAGATGAATGGATATTGATAGAGATAGAGATAGATAGATAGATAGATGGATAGATAGATAGATAGATAGATAGATAGATAGATAGATAGATAGATAGATAGATAGATAGAGATAGACAGATAGATAGATTAGATAGATATAGACAGATAGATAGATAGATATTGATAGAGATAGAGACAGAGATAAAGATAGATAGATAGATAGATAGATAGATAGATAGATAGATAGATAGATAGATAGATAGATAGATAGATAGATAGATATAGACAGTTAGATAGATAGATATTTATAGAGATAGAGATGAATGGATATTGATAGAGATGTAGATAAATGGATATTGATATAGATAGAGATAGAGAGATAGATAGATAGATAGATAGATAGATAGATAGATAGATAGATAGATTGATAGATATTGATAGAGATAGAGATGAATGGATATTGATAGATATAGATAGATAGATAGATAGATGGATAGATAGATAGGTTGATAGATAGATAGATAGATAGATAGATAGATAGATAGATAGATAGATAGATAGATAGATAGATAGATATTGACAGACAGACGGGCAGACAGTGTAAAGTAAAGGTACCCGATTCATAGTGTGATATGGGGGCAAAAGAAGATCTAAAGTTCGTGTGACTCTATTACAGACGGTTCATGATGGAGTCATGTGGTCAGCACAACATCCACCTTCACTTCCCCAGCGCATGTCATTTATTACTATGCTACAAACTGACCTCATCGTGTATAAATTGGCGAACAGCACATCAGGAACAAGAATCGAGATGGATCGTATGTTCCGACCATTGGGGTCATTCTGGCGGCAGAGTATGAAATAGACCGAAGCTGGTCTCGATGTCTTCAGGACTTGGTGGTCAGTATACACTATCTGAAAGAGAGGACACCCGTGTGTGGATAACACATTTCATTAACAGTTAATTAGACGATATGACTATTTCAAAATAATTTTTTTTATTAATTGGTAAATGTATGATTCGCACGTATTAACAGATTAAAAAATTTTAAAGAATATGTGAACTGATTCCTAGGCCCTGTTTGGTAGGCTCTTAAGGAACTTTTATGCAATAATAAATACAACTGTCAAAGTTTGAGATTTATATTTATAGAGTATAATACTATGACTAAGACCTTCTTTATTGGAAATTGTGTTGTGATTTTAAAGAGTAAGCCCATTGAGTGTTTACAAACAGACGTCCTAATCCTTGCTACGTTTTCTAGTCAACGAGCAACGCTAATATATTTAATGTGGGAAGCTGTTAGTCCAAATATATTATCACTTACAGTGTGGGAAGCGTGGTCGAGAGGCTAAGTGCGCTCAAACTTGGCTTGGCTTGGTTACCTAGAAGGGGGCTTGAGGTTCGACACCCGACTCGGGCAGAGTGGTGTTTACTGAGCGCCCAAAGGCAGCACGGAAAACCAGCTCCTAGATACCCCCTCCCCCCCCACTGGTCCACAAATGAGATCGGACCAAAGCGCTCTGAGCATGCTATAAGCATGAAAGTAGCGCTATATAAAAGCTATAATAATAATAATAATGTTTGGCATGTTTCGGATGTCCCTTCAGAGTTGGAGATACTTCCTAGTCCAAACCTCCCGCAGGACGATGATGGATGGGAGCGGGCAGGGTTTGAACGACAGTCCAGCGCTCTTACCGCACGACCAGGCAGCAGTCCATATAGCTATCCATACAGCCACATAGCCTGACCGAGTATGGCACGAAGGAGTTTTTGTACCGCTCGTTGTTAGTCTTGATTGACAGAATTCTCCAATTTCGTGACAATGTGACGTAGCTTTAATGGAGCGTGTGGCGGTGGTTCTAAGATTTCTTTGACTTGTGCTGCGATATAAAAAGCTACTTTAAATTTGGTAGCTTTGTGTGCGTTTTTTTAATGGTCTTTTTATAAAGCTGTGTAAGCGGCGAAACAGTTTAGAAAACAATAGGGTTTGTTGCTGAACATATATGTGTCAGACGCGAATAGCCCAATTTTTCTGTAAAGGAAATTACAAAAGTCATTTCTTCTATATATCTTCTATATAAAATTCAACCACAGACCTATATATATTACAATAAATTTACGTTTTTGATTTCGAGTTTCGATTTATTTAGTGGTTACTGTTTTACTATTGCATACCAAGTATTAGAGTTTAGAAAAACCCAGTTTCTTTTCTTGTGCAATTGTACATATCATTTCTCTGTTAGTAAAGTCCTATATTTAGATCTATGATCTAATTCCAGTCTAGATTCATATAGGCCCTATAAAACTTGAATAGATCTAGTAATAGTATAGATTCTATCTTATGCTATTCCTATAGTCATTTTTTATTAGAATAAAGTATAGATATTAATAAAGACTAAAGTTGATTAATTATTAGATTATTATATATAGACATAGGACATAGATCTAATAATTTAGGCTACCGTAATACATTTACCATAATCTATACTTAACTTAATGTACTTAACTAGATCTATAGATCTATCTATAATTTAGTCAATCTAGATCTATACAATATTCATTATAATATTTCTTCTTATTTAATAAGTTAGTACTTAGACTTAGATCTATTATAGTTTATAATAAATTTACTTTTCAATGCCTAGACCTAATAAAAAAAATGCTAATGATTTCTAATGACTGTTTTTTTTTTTATAGTAATAGGCCTACTAGATCTAGGTCTAGACTTAACTTAAATCTAGTCTAAAATAATGACTGTCTAAGACTCGAGATGATTGAGACTTTCACATACAGATGTTGTTAGTAATACGGTTAATAATGTCGGCGGGCAAAAACCAAGGTTAGGAGGATACTTATTAGGGAACTCTTGTATGCTGATGATGCAGATTGTAGCTGACTCTGATATTCAGCTCCAGACCCTGATTTACAAACTATCTGCTGCTTGCCAGAAGTTCGGCAACCTGCAACTGCAGCTGTGTATCAAGGATTGGCCTCTTTAGCCACACAAGAAGTTGCAAAGGGAAAACATCGTCTCACGAGACGTAAAATGCCACAGAGAGAATGTCGGCTGAAAGTAAACTGTATTCATATATAAAATTCTTTTTTTTTTTTTTTGTACTAAAAAAAATAGGTGCCGGTACTCATGATAGATTGCTAACTTTCAACTACTAATAAATTAACAATTAACGTTGAAATACTATAAAAGTAATAATTTTTCCCGACATTGAAAAAAGGTGCCGGTACAAGTTCCGGTGCGTACCATCACAAAAATATATGTATAACTCAATCTTCTTTCATTACATTTTTTTGCGGGGTTATTGCTACTTAATACATTGATACCGGATCGATTTATATAGGGCCTAAGTATACAAGCAGGATCTCAAGCATTGGATATATTTATTTTTTAAATACAAAGTTTTATGGAAGAGGCAATTATGGGCGCCCACAGGGATGTGCCTCTGAATTCTGAGTAGTCACGTTTTAGCCATTAAAAAATATTAATGAAATACTTCTTCCAGGTGTGTTTTTTTATTACGTAGATGTAGATTTAATCAGAATCCAGGCGACGCAGTATACTAGAGAAAGCCGAGAAGATCGAAAAGAGCTGGGAAACCATAAAAAAACAAAACAACTAGCAATAGACTGTGGAGAGTGACGTGTTTTTGTTGAGGTCATATGTTCTATGAGGAACCCAAAGAAATGATGATAATGAGGGGTTGTCACGGTCAAAGAAGATCTTTGAAGGTAGCTTGAGTAAAAGGTATCATATGCTACAGTGCAAGTGATCTTGGAAGATGCTTCTTTTGAATAAAGATCTCATGACCGTGACAGACATTCCTATGGTGATTTAACAGAAGGCAGGAGATCCGCTTCTCTTCCACTTCTAAGGTACACTGGTGTATGCAAACGCGACATAAAGCTCTTCAAAGTCGGCACTAACAGCTGGGAAAAAGTGGCACTGGATAGATCCACAAGAAAAGTAACCTTTAAAAGAAAGTCCTCGATTGCAGATGCCAAGTAGAAATAATGGTGAAAAAACAAAGGATTGGTCTCTTTACTCACACAAGAAGTTAAAAGGAATAAAATCATTTAAAGTTTAAAATCATTAAAAAAAAATTTTTTTCTCTTCATGAAATTGTGTATCGAAAAATGCCGGGTACTTGAAATAAGCTAGTACTAAAAAAACAACACAGATCTTGGGTAAAATACTCATCAAATAAAGTACTGTAAATGTGCACTTTCCCGCGCTATTTTTAACTCTTTTTCTTTTTATAGCCTCTATCTGGTTTGATCTCAACCACCCGTATTTTTGTGCATAATTTTTTTCTCTATCAGGCACACTTATTATTATAGCATAATAATGTCAGTTTAATTTATAAAGAGAACTGAAAAATGCAAAGTTATATAGGAAAAAAGCCACTTCCGGCCCAATAGTTTTGAAAAACGATACGAAACGAAATAGCAGCAACAAACCCTATTAACTTTGCCAAGAGGTTATTCTATATGTGAGAGAAATTTACAACTTTACACAAGATCTTCTATACTTTAAAACTGTTAAGCAGGGGCGTAGCTAGGAATTTTCCACTATTTGGGAGTCCAGGGGGGCTCGACCTCTATGGGGGCCCTGCATTATGCGTAATATTACAATTAAATGTAAAAAAACTCATTTTGGGGGACCCTTCGAGTAGGAGCCAGGGGGGATTTTCAAATTCTCCCCACTCCTTCCCCCCAACTCTAGCTACGCCACTGCTGTTAAGTCTGGAAATAATAGCCGCTCTGCAATGTTCATTGTCAGTAAGATCATGCCCAGTATGATAAACATATCGCGGTGGACGCTTCAACATGACAATGAGAACGAGAAAGAAGAAGATGATGAAGAAGATGATGAAGAAGATGATGAAGAAGATAAGAGACTATCAAAAGAAAGATGTCTCGAACCCGTGACTGAACTTACTTCCTCTTTGTCACCTTCGTTTTTCAGCGTCACTGTCGCTCTTCCTCCTCCACCGAGGGTGACATCTGTATTGGCTTCACATGCAATGACAAGAATCTGTCCTTTGGGTTTCTCAGGGCCAAGCACTTGTGCAGTTGGAACAAATACGATGAACTCTTGACCAAAATACTTCTCGGGATATCCAGATTCTAGTACAAAATACAGGAATCAATCAAAACATGTATTCTATGGTGTTTGTTTGTAGTTTACACCATTTGTAAAATAGGACAGGATTAGAAAAAAATATTCACAAACATAGAAACCTAATCAAGATCAGTACATGTCTTCAATTTATGGCTTAACAATAAATGACGTCCGGATTGGTCCGGAATAATATAAAACAGAATTTGTAAGTATTTTTTAAAAATAATATGATTTGCCTTGTCTTTATTGCACATTTATCGAAACTGATCAGAGAACCTATCATTATGTCTTGAGTTTTTGTCTGAGAAGAGAGAGTCCTTCCGAAACAACTGCCGGTAATAACGCCAACTGGTTCTGTCGCCAAGATCTTAGTTCCTAAAAAAAAACAAAAACATTTAGAATAGATAAATGACAAAATGAATTATGGGACTAGACATATACATGTATCTCTACAATTTTAGTGTAATTTAGTCAATCGGAAAGCTCTCGATAGACGTTCGGTATCCAGCAATAGTTGACGGACTTCGAACGCAACATTTAGTGGCGTCATAGATTGTGGGGTTTAGCTTGCTGGTGTTAATTTATTATTTGAGCTGTGTCAGGACGACAAGGTGACAACTTTGAATTACGGACATAGACTCGACTGCTTCGATATTCTATTAGCGGGAACTGAATTGATAGACTTAAAATTCTCAGACGACATTGCTCTCTGCTCGATCCGTGTGATAGCCCAAGAGCTGAGCCGCAGACTCTTCTAGCTCTAAGTTTGAAAAGAAACCTGTTTGGCCGCTAAACAGGAAAAAAAAAACGAACCTGCGTGAACCACCGTTCTGTCTGTGAGAATTCCAGAGTCCATGCCTATAGGGCATTGCTATGTCAGATATAACTCTCCGGACGCACGGACTAGAAACCATGACCCGACAAAAGGGTGTTGGAGAAATCTTATCTTTTTTTTAAGTGTATGAATTCTCATTAATGTCCTATCTTCTACCTGTAAATCTGCTGTCCTCTATCTTGTGGCTCTCTATACAAGAAGACGCAGAGTAAGACTGGTACCTTCAATGAGAAATGTACGTTTAAGAAACTTTATTACATTGAATCAGCCATAGAGTCAGACAGTCATTGAGTCAGTCAGTCATCAGTCATAGGGTCAATCAGTCAGTCAATGAGTAATTAAGTTATTAAATGAGTCAGTCAGTCATTGCGCCAGTCACTCATTCAATCGTTGAGGTAGTAAGTCAGTCATTGGGCTAGTCAGTCAATGAGTCAGTAAGTCAGTCATTGAGTCAGTCAGTCATTGTCACTCACTCAATCATTTAGTCAGCCAGTCATTCAATCAATCAGTCAGTCATTCAATTAGCCAGTTTTTCAGCCAGTCAGTAAGTCAGTCACTAACTCTGTTAGTTAGCTGTATAAATAGTTTAAATTTAAGTTATTTTGATTTTCAATCTCTAAATTTACTAATTTTATGGAATCATTTGTTTTACTAAACACTGATATATAAGAGCTGGAGGGAAGCCTAGATTAGAGGTTTGAACTCGGAACCTTTATTCCAAGTCACTTGTTTTCTCTCTCTGAGTCCTCCCAAGTCGTAAAAGGACCTGACCTAGTTGGGGAAACTTAAGGCGGCTGGTCGTTGTGCTGACTACATGTCAGCCTGCTCGTTAAATGTTGGCCAAAGAGAAACATACGCCCTCATCATCATCATCATCATCATCATCATCATCATCAAACTCCATTTGAGTAAGGGGCTGAGAGGCTCTAATCATCTCTTGTAAAAACCCTGGACAGAAAAGCTGCTGTAATGCGAAATACATACATGTCACCATAAAGGTTGAGAATTTTTTTGTTTCCCAAACGTTTCGAGACGGGGATCATCAAGTCTGGTGCAGTCGAAAAGAATATGAGACACGGTTTCCTCTTCTTCCCAGCAGCGGGGACACAGACGACCTTAGCATCATCTTCTCGTAGCATATCAAGGCGTGAATGGGTAACAAATTTACCCGTGGTATTGGATTAGCTATAAACAACTGAATCACAAATGTACAGGCATTGGATTACTATACACGGCTGAATCACAAATGTAAAGGCATTGGATTACTATACACGGCTGAATCACAAATGTAAAGGCATTGGATTACTATACACGGCTGAATCATAAATGTAAAGGCATTGGATTACTATACACGGCTGAATCACAAATATACTGACATTTGATTACCTATACACAGCTGAATCACAGAAATACCACAGATGAACAAGTCAGCTTACATGTCGAGAGTAAACTGGTAGGTAGGCCTTTCCCTGATTAAGTTCTTTTTGAGGGGTACTCTGCCTTTTCTAAATTTGCCTACATGGAGATACACTTGAATCTCAGTTCCGTTGACACAGGCGGTGACTGAAATGTATGGGCTTGTCCTAATGCGAGGTAGATAGAAAAAACACAATGTTAAATTTTTTAAAACAAGTAAAACACACCAAAAAAAACTTTAAAGATCACCAAATCTATTAGGTGTTGTAGTATCAATTAGTTTGGATCAGTCATGTAATTAAATTAGTAATAGATCTAGGCTAAAATAAAATGACCCAGTGCGATTAGAGCTATTTTTAATGATTGTTTATTTTTAGCTCAATTTCATGATGCTCTAAGCTTTTACAATCTTTGACCCAGTGCGATTATAACTATTTTTAATGATTGTTTTATTTTTAGCTCAATTTCATGATGCTCTAAGCTTTTACAATCTATCAGGGTGGTTACAGAGTTGGCATGAGGGGCCTGAAGAGGCTTTAACAATCATCTAATTACACTACTATTCTATCACGTCTGGACCAGTTAGAAAGGAGTTGGGGGGGGGGGGGGGGTAACTGGGAGATCGCTTTATTAAAGGTATTTTATTTAAAAATATGATTCAAACTGATGGGCTAAAGCCGTTAAAGGCTTCTCAAGCCAACACGGTAGTTCTCTATGTTTTCAAAAAGTCTCGTTTTATTTCATGTTTGTTTTTCACATAGGTGACAACATATTAAGTGGAATAGTTCTGTATATATCACCACTACAGTCAAGTACGATTTCTTTCCTTAGTTCGCGATACCAAAATAAATACTTAATTACCAGTAGGCCCAGTAGCGGCCTTAGGGGGTGGCAAGTGGGGCAGCCGCCCCAGGCCCAGCGCTTGAGGGGGGGCCCCGCAATGGGAGATTTTAATGTCACACACCTGATCACCACACATTATCCGATTGGATGTCGATGTTAATATACGAAATAAACTTTTTGGATTGATTGCTACCGTATATGTGTTTTTTTTCCCAATAGACTATGGCCATGGGATCAATTTTTTAAACTTTTATAATTTGAAAGAATTTATGCAAAACAATTACAATACAGTATATATAGCACTTAGCGCGGCCAATAGTAAGCCAACAATGGCTACGCAAAGTTGAAAGTTCTATGTTTTGTAACAAAAAATAGGAAGGCCTACAGCGTTAGGGCGGACATACTGTCTTGTTATTGCTACAGCTTTAGAGATGGATTAGCCGGTTAGCGTGATGTGGTGCGGTATAAATAGTTTATTCTTACGGCTCAGGGCCCCGCACATGACACTCGCCCAGGGCCCCCGCGCACTGCTAAGGACGCCCCTAAGTAGGCGTAACTACTTATTTAATTGGTGTGCATTCTCTTTAGTCAAGTATTGCATTGTCACGTATAAGAAATAATGGTGAAACAATTTCTACTTGATCCGAGACACGATGTGGGATATAAAACGTGTACACATTTTTATTAGAGAAACAGAGTTTACTCTTTCTCTCCTAGTCGACGATACCATCGTTGAGTTTGACTACATCAAATTAAATTAATATTCATTTTTTTAAACTTGACTTTGGATTATATAGTGAGTACTTTCCTTTCCCCTTAATGATATACCATATATCAATGGTATATATTGTGTATCGAAATACCTATTGAAGCCTAATCATAACACGGCTAGTGAAATAGTAATGAGTCAATTGCAGAATTCTTTCAAAACGTGTAAAAATAATTACGGAGAGAAAGAGTTAATAAAAGCTTTGTACAAATGATTTTAAATAAATATAGACTTTTAAGAAAAATCTTACTTTAAAGTGATGGCAAAGTAAACCATTCCCCAGGCGGTCACTGGCAGAAGTGTCACCATGGCTGATATCATATTGTCTCCCTTGATCATCCATAGGACTATATTTACTGGCGCCTGTGTTTTCACGTAAACTGTGGGCTTTGCACCAAAGCCGATAGGAGAACTAAATTTTCAGTGGTAAACATTTTAATATTCTAAACAAACAAAATAGCTAGATGTCCTTTTTTTTTTTACTTTTTTATATAGTAAACTATTTTGTTTTCATTTAAAAATCGTAACTGTTATGACATTTTATTCAAAATGTTTTACGCTAGTTTTGTTAATTAAATCACTGCGCACATATTACGCTAGATGTGACATATACACTGGTATCCAATGTTTAGCCAAAGTGAGCTGTAGATCATGCCAATTTTACATGACCTACATCGTCAGCCTGTTTGTCTTGTGTGTTACTGTAAACGAAAGTATCTGAATAAACCATTAAAAAAAAATCTAGAGGGAGCATTTATTCTCCCGAATCTTACAATTCAACTAAAAAAAAAATAATACTGTTATGAGACTTAAAGAGATCCATTCACCTTGTGTCGCGTATCATAAAGCTGCTACTGCATTACGTTTATTTTTCCAATACCTCTATTCATGTCAGATCTTTATGGAACCGGCAGAAAAATGGATCCAGGGCCCTGGACAGGGGATCTCCGAGCAGGAGGTGTGGGGGGTAGAGTTTGGGGCGGGTTAAAAATAGTCTTTTTTTAAAAATCTAACAATTACTAGTTAAATAAAGAGCCAGCTCTTACAAAATGTATCGGCTTCATAAAGGAATAATTTTATTTCAATTTTATTTTTATTCTACTCGGTTTCGCTTCAATTGCCATACTAACACCAAAATTTACCTATATGCTTTTTTGAAAAATTGGTATATGATCACCCTTACCTATAGTTGGGTCCAAAAGAGATGAAGCTTTCATTAGCGTCTACTGTATAGGTGTCCTCTTGGGTGGAGCGATTTCTTGAATATAAAATTGTCTTCAACTATAGATAGGAGTTGACGGCGTCATTATCATCTAATAGTAATACTATATACATGTTTTGATTCCAAGATACTATGTATTATGAAATGTATAATCATCTTAACGACAAAGTTATTATCATTATGTAATAAGATACCACAAGAGACGTATCTAAATGTAAAGTTAATACCAGGGACCTATGTTTATGGGCACAGTGATTGAGTGTTTAGGACCCGAACCAAAGGTGTCCCGAGTTAAAATTAGAGTTACGAATTGGTCATTGTATGGGGATTGTAGGTTTTTAGATATTAAATAGTTATGTGGCCTCATTCGGGGAAGTAAGGGGGAAGTTGTTGTGTTGGCCACATGACAAGCTTCTTCTTCTTCTTCTTCTTCTAGCCAGCTTTATAGCTGCTGAGCTGTGAGCTTTTTTACAGACTGTGAAAAGGAATAATAGTGTGCTGTTATATTCAGTTGTTCAGCACTGCCATAAAGGGTGTTAGTTATGTTGGGCTGTAGTGGTAGTATGGTCTGCCTAAGGTGGATTAGGAAGGGGCATTCAAAGAGGATGTGGTTTACGGTTTCATAAGGGTGGGCGCAGTGTCTGCAAAGTTGTGTGGAGTTTATTTTGTTGACACCCTTATAAATTGTTGGCCATACTAACAAATGATCTCTGTATAGTTTAGACTCTTGACCTATGTATTGGCACTGATGTGAATGGATATAATCTATCTAGGTTTTTCTTGGTTTTAATTAGGTTTTCTTTCCAGTGTCCGTCCAGCTACCGGAATGAGTTTATTGGTATTGAAATCTTTCTCCCTTTCCACCCGCAATGCATTAAACAAGTTTGAAAAATAAAAGTTTTGCTTGCCTCGGTTTTGGTTTCAAATGTGAGCACAATCAGTCCAAACTTCCATAAACCTCCATCCATTGGCGGGATCGAAAACATAAAGTTTGTACCATTGGTTGACTCCCCTGTTCAATTGGAAGCTATATATAGTTCATGTACTTTTATGTTTACTCATTACACGTTTCCCAAATATTTTACTACAAGGAACGCTTCCCACACAGTGGCGTAGCTAGGGAGGGGGGAGGAGGGGGGAGACTTTGAAAATTTTACATTAAAATTAAGTATTACTCAAAATGTAGGGGCCCCCAAAGAGTTCAGTCCCCCCGGGCCCCCAAAAGGATGGAAAAGTTCAAGCTACGCCCCTGTTCCCACATTCTGAGTATTTAGCAAAACTATTAGCTAATTTTTATAGAGAGTTTAATTCACATGGTGGCCCTCGCCCTCATAATTAATTATTCCGGTAGTTCAAGGAACGCCTACTAAGGCCTCGTGGAATACTAGGGCTCCAAGTACACAGTCTGGGAGACACTGCAACACATACTAAAAAGCGCAATGTTTGTTCTCACTGATAAAGAGGAAAAACAGCTGACAGTACTCTGAAATAGACAGCTGGAGAGTTCTCACTAAGGACGCAGGCAGGGCCGGCCCTAGCAATTGCGGGGCCCTTTGCGAAACTGATTGCGCGGGGCCCAGTCTGGGTCGGAAAAAGGATAATAAGAAAATTAAGATTTTGTATTTAAATAAAAAAACGACTTTGAATTTTATTCTTTCTTTAGAATATTTTACGAATTTACGAACCTTGCAACCTAAGGCATATTTATATGCCAGAGATTATAAACGTAAATAAAGTATTAAACAATTCACCCTATTATTCTTTTATCGCGCATAGCATTGGCGTTTTCGCAATGAACGACACCCACAAATGACTATTTTTTTCTATTTTTCATGAGATGTTTCAGAGTTTTCAGGAGATTTTAATAAATTCAGGAGATTCCAGAAATTTTTCGTATATACTTTACAATTTAATAACTACACCTAGAATTAGCGCGGGGCCTATGAAAGCGCGGGGCCCACTGCGACCGCATAGGTTGCAGTGGCCTAGGACCGGCCCTGGACGCAGGACACATAATTGGAGCCCAAAAAAGAGTATCAGCTTTGTCTGCGTTACTTTTTACTAAATATAGAGATTGCACATTCCTTCAAGTGGTCAGATGAAATATTGCAGTCAACCATCTGTGAAATCGAAAACAAAGCCTAATTTTGTTACTGTTTTATTATTATTATTATATGTAATTCATTTTTCGATTATGAATAAGTATAAACGATAACTAAAGATATTAATGTGTCAAAAAATATACCTTATAAACCTTACCTCTGCATTGGAAACATGTGAAGAGAAGACAGGTCAAAATACCAGAAGAGCCAGAGTGAGTCATATGTTTGCTTTAATGGAAGAAGTAGAACAAATAAGTCTCAAAACAATCCAATCAGTTCTAGATCTACATTCCCGTCGCATGACTATATTAAAACTTTGACTTATTGTAAGTAAGATCACTGATCAGTATCGTTATTGTTGAGCAATTGTTGTATTCACTAAATGTTCAGTGGAGTAAACTTTATTCAATGTAAACCAGTCACAGTTTCCGGTGGTTGACAGCGTCGGGGTTGGACAACTTGGAAGCACGGGACCATAATATCATACCCTAATTAAACTTAAAACTGGTATTCCCATCCTGAAAGAATTGGACACATATGATTAATATTAGACATAAACTAGATCTAGAATCGATATAAAGATAGTCTAGTTCAAATTTAGTCTTCCAGCTATTTAAATTGTGTTAATTTTCCCAAAACTGAAGTTGTGATAAAGTTGTGATGACTGTATTTTCTCTATATGTTCTATACAAATTACGCAGTACGTAAGGCTGTCACGTGATACGTATTTTTCACTACTTTATCAATATTAGGACGTGGCTAAATGTGTTTATTTACAATTGGTGAATGAGGTCCATTGGACATATATTATATGATATATATTAAACTAGATCTAGAATCGATATAAAAATAGTTCATATTTAGACTTCCAGATATTTAAATTGTGTTAATTTTCCCAAAACTGAAGCTGTGATGAATATTGCACTCACTTATATTTACATTTGAACTATTTATTGTGGCTTACATAAGATCCTTATTGCAACTTAATCGTGTGTTTTGAATCTTTGTTTACAATATAATATTGATATTAACCACATCTTTTTCGATGCGTATTTTTAGTACTACTTTCTTCCGGTTATAATTGATGCCAAATGAACAAAGCAAATTAGCAACACGGTGAAACAAAACTTGGATATCTAGCGCTTAGAATGAAGAGAAAACAATAAATAGTTTATTGTGTGTGTATCTGGTTAAGGAATTAAACAAGTGTTGCTGAGCTCCTACATGGAGGAGAGGCTGCCATCAGGAGGATTCAGAACGAGACAGATCTTAACAAGGGCCGTGAGATACACATTTGAGACCTAAGAAAATTAAACAAGTGTTGCTGAGCTCCTACATGGAGGAGAGGCTGCCATCAGGAGGATGCAGAACGAGACAGATCTTAACAAGGGCCGTGAGATACACATTTGAGACCTAAGGAATATTTTCTGCCAAAGACAGACGGAGATGACAAAAAGTTGAAAATAAAATGTAGATCGATCACCGGCGGAAATATGATTATGTCTGAGATGGAAGTGGCAAAATAAGTAAGTTTGGCGCTACGTGGCCACATGAAAAACTGCATTTCTCATTAGGATTTGAAGACGAGCCTTATTTTTATTTTTGTACAAATTATATGATTTTTAAAAAGATATCAACTCACGCTGTCTGTCTGTCTATCTGTCTGTCAGGTAAAACGTGTGTGCACGTGTGTGATCAACCCGAAACTTCTCACAATTAGACATTGATATAGACAATAATCAACCAACCAATCAACCAATCAATAAAAAAAATAGCGGATTGGTCAATTTATTATTTTGTAATTTGTATAATACCAACAAGGAAAACTAATCATTCAGTATTATCAGATGTGGCTAAATCTGTTGGGTTTAGTTCGTTTAAATAATTGTTAACGTTAGTTCTCCCTCACACAGTCTCGGATCAAGATGATACTTTAAACAAATATTTAATGTACCTAACAAAACATAAATCAATAAAAACAAAATATTCCCAAACAGTAAATTACTTATTGGTAATTATTTTTTTGTTTGATATCGAATAACGGGGGAGTTTTATACTTTGTATTAAAAAGAAGTTTTAGTTTTGTGTGGCCTGTCTGTCCGTCTGTCCGTTTTTCCCGTTTAGATCTCAAAATTTTTAAAAAAATATTGTGCTTGTTTTTTTGTTTTTTTTTACTTTTGAGCACCCCCGAATCAACTTTTCTCTGCTCTTCTATTTATAACTCATTTTGTTTTTAAATTTAATTTTCATTTAGCGTTCTAGACATTATTTAGTTTTTCTCAGAAATCATCAATATTTATTGCACTCTGAGGTATGTAGAATGTGGTACAAAACTGTAACACTGCTCTTACCAGCAATGCAAGCAGGCAAAATGCATCTCTGAACACGTGCTTACCAGTGACGCCCCGAGGGGTGTTAAAGCAAGTCCGGTCACCAGGTATAGTAGGCGCAAAATTGGGTATCAAGATATTATGAAATCTAATATGGATATATTTACGTTACCACTGACTGTGACACTTTGATCAAGAGAATTTCGCAGACCGGTCTCTTTTAAGGTACTTTTATCTCATAGGCGCTTGCTAAGAACCGGTTTTGACGAATTCACAGCTTGACCACCGATATTAGCGAAAGATGGTGGTTGCAGAGAAAAATGTCACTGTGACAGGTACACTAATTGTAGGGCTAAAAAAGCATGTTAGTGTGATCGTTGAAATGTTTCCCGCTAAAATAATAAAAAAGGGGGGTTGTTACAACCATACTAAACAAATCAACAGACTTAGTCGGCGTGTTCTACTAGTATTATATTTCTTAAGCTACACTTAGTACCCTCGTTTATTATCACCTATCATTCTATCTGTTGAACCGTTTAGGCAAGAGTGATCTTTAACATTGGATTGAATCTCTCTTATTGGCAGGCCTGTCATTTTTTTTTAATCATTATCTTACCATTTAATTTTTTATCTGACTTAACTCTATAAAATTTAGCTTTTTTAATATGAAGGGAGAGTAACACTTGAGGGATTACGGGCACGACATGGCCTAAAGTGTGCCGATGTGCCAATACCCAAAGTACTAATGCTTTCTTCTTTTTTTCTGATCCAGATAACTGACAGGATCATAGCACATTTAGAAAGCTAACGCATGAAATTGCGCTATATAAAAACCATTGCTAAATTTATTATTAATTGCACATATTTATACAACATTGTCACAATCCAGGAGCTGTTCCTCAAGGGGCCGTTACATCAATGTTGTGTCCTGCACGGTTAGCCTGTTATAGAAAAGGAAAATGGCGGGGGTCTTAGTGTACATTGCCTCTTGCCGCGAGTCTGACCCACCCACCAGACAGAACAGAGTATACTGTTCTCATTCAGGCCGGTGAGAGGGACCTCTTGTTCACTTTTGCTGGCCTAGAGTTCCAAGAGCCGAAGGCTCAACTCTACCTGACAGTTTCAAGAAGAAGATGATCTATAACAAATTTAACTACATGGCTGATCCAACTAATTGATACAGCTACACTTCACTCTCTCGCTCTCTCTCTCTCTCTCTCTCTCTCACACACACATTAATATTTCAAAGTATCACCACAGATAAATTAAACAAAAAATGAGTTGTATACTTTTTATTTATTCATTATTAAAGCATGTACATTGGATCCAAGGTAAATCTTCTAAAATAGAAGGCAAACTATAAAGGTACTCTTGCATGTATAAATAAGACAAGTTTTATATTTATGTAATAAAGGGATGTCACGCTGCACGTTATCTCTTCATGTTCTTTATTTGTAAACTCATGCACATTTTCTAGAATCATTAAATGACTAAATATGTAAATGGACTCTGTAGATTTCATATACCGTGATATATTACAATGTGATCTGTACTTTACAGACCAAATATAGGAAACATTATTGGTGATGTATATTTAAATCGTATTATAACCAACTTATTATGTAATAGATGGGTTTTCTTATTTAATATAAAATTAAGGTTAACTTTTTAGGCGGGAAATAAAGAAACAACATTATAACGCTAAAAAGCTATTTACAAATGCTACATTCCCAAGTGTCGTAATAAATAGACAACTTGTTTATATGTTCCTTGTTGATTGCTTCCCTCAGCGACTGGCTTTCACGTCTATATTTAGATCTGAAAAATCAAAGGGGAAAGAATCAAAACAAAATTTTGGTCATCTCTTCAACAGAATGCGAACTATTAATGTTGTTAAGGAGACAAGATAAATTGAAGTTAATATTTAAATTGGAGATTTTCATCAACGGCGGGAAACAACAAATAGCTAGCTCTTTGATGTATCCGGTGTAGAGAAAACAAACAGGAAGTGTTGATTGACAATCAAACGACCTGAATTTGAACTCATGAATCAAGCCTTCTCAGACTTTAGAAGTCCACGCACAGTGGTCCCATTGCAGCGGGACTGTTTATGAGCATGGAAGATATAAGGTTTTATAGTTATCTATTGCTTCTATAGTCTCTTCTTTTTTTTCAGACGATGACCTATAAAGGTGACTTGATTCTCCTCGTCGACATTTTAGCCATTCAGCTATTGGGGCGTGTATGAAACTGAAGATTGTATAGGTATGTATTGTTACTTTCAAACTTATTTTTAAATGGTCATCTGTTAAGGGTCTGATTATACCAGCACCTCAGTCAAGTATCATTTCTTTCCCTTGTTTGTGTTACCGAAACTAAATAATTTATAACCAATAGTTAATTGACTTATTGTTTTATTTTTTTCTTTTACTTATATTAACTTTTTTTATCCGTTAAAAAGAATTACTTTGCAAAATTTCAACTTAACTCTTTGAAACCGAAATTATTTTCCACTTTGGACGGAATTTATAGCTTTATATCTAGATAGAATCAACGATGTGAGCGTCGTTGCGGTGTCAAAGAGTTAATCCGAGAATGGGTGTTGGAGAAATAACATGCTTTTAACCAGCACAGACAGAGTATGATGAGATTTTTTGTTTTTATTTTCAGAATACATTCAATGTTTCAATTGTTCAACGTTAAGCAACAGATCTCATGCCTTAATTGCGGCAGCAAACCCAGTGCCGAGGAAGTACATGATGTGCAGAAGCGGTAGACCAAACACCAAGAGCAGTGTCGACTTGAGCGAAGCTGAAACAAACGTTGATACATCGTAACGGAGAAAGTTTAAATTGTCTTACAGAACATCGATAGAACTCTTTTTGGAAAATTATAAACATGTCTATACTTAAAACCCGACACTAGACTATGGAAAAAGCAACGGCGGTTGGGCGTTGTGCTAGCAACATGGCACGCTCTTCAACCGTGGGTTTATTTTTATCGTAAGAATATACTACTTGAAACGGGACATACATTAACTCTTTCTCTCCTAACTGACGATACCAACGTTGATTCCACCAGAATGTGGTAAATAATTACGGAGAGAAAGAGTTAAGGAATAAGTAAAGGCGGCTGGTCGTTGTGTAGGCCACACGACATTCATCTTTAAAAGTGTAAAGTGTCCTATTCAGACCTTGCGATCTATGGGGCAGATGATGTTTAGATCATCTGTTTCTTTGCTAACGGTTAACGAGCAGGGTGTTATGTGGCCAGCACACAAATCGACCAACTGCCTTTGCTTTCCCCAACTAAATTCAGGTACCCATTAGAGCTGGGAGGACTCAGGGGCGCCCAAAAAAAAAAATCCCGAAATTCAAAATCCCAGTCTTCACCGCGATTCGAACCCAGGACCTCAGGTTCGGAAGCCAAGCGCTTAACCATTCGACCACCGCGCCCCCTGACATTCATCTTGATGATTAGAATATATTTGCGAAAGTGTTAACTCAAGGCCGGTTTTACCTCGATGAAACATCAGATATAGCTAAGGGCCCCTAAGAAATATATGGACTTATATTTGGACTTACAATCGACAGCATATCTCAAAAAGGTTAACGGCCTTTCATGTCCAAATACTTTATTGTAAGCCCCTCACTTTATCTTTATACTTCCGCAATTCTTACATTTGATTCATAACATCTAAACCAGTGATGCTCAACCTCACTCGGACGGCAGGCCATTTTAATATCCAACACTCGTGTCGCGGGCCACATGAAGAAAAAGAAAAAAAAAAGGGGGAAATTATATAGAATAAACCAATTTTATTAGAAATCGGTGAATCTAGTCTTTACTAGAGAATCTAGTCTTTACTATTCATGAGAAGTTTATCTTAAACTACTTTTAAATATCCGGCTGCATAGTTAAGACGCCAAGTCGAAGAACTGAATCTACAATTCTAGATGTTCGTCTAACTATAGCTGTCAATCAAAGTTGAGGCACCATCAGTTGTCACTCCCATTATTTTCTCCAAGGGAAAAAGATTCTCTGTAATGGTTGAAACTTATTTTTCAGTGCTTCGATCACCACTGGCGATCCCATGCATGCTCTATATAGCCACTACGTCTCTGATTTCAAAAATGTTGCTTTTATCGCGAATAAATGACAAGATTTTGAGCGGTATCAGATATGTCGGTAGACTCATCAGCGGCAACAGAAAACACACATACAGCCGACTAATTTTCTTGTATACTCTCATCTATCCTCCACTCTAAGTGTAATCTATCAATCAAGTCTCAAAACATTTTATTTGTTTATTTATTTTTTTCTATTTCATAAGGCTGTTTAATGATATGTTCTTTAAAGAGAGACACTCTTTCTTTATACTTTACTATCGATATCACTTTCATAAGGCTGTTTAATGATATGTTCTTTAAAGAGAGACACTCTTTCTTTATACTTTACTATCGATATCAATCCATTTACTCTACATGGGGAAATATATTTTTAAACTTATTTTTTGGACACTGGATTTTTTACGATTTGTGCCGACGTTTCGGCGGGCCGGATAGAACCACGACGCGGGCCAGATGTGGCCCGCGGGCCGTATTTTGGGCATCACTGATCTAAACCGTTTGGTGCATCATTTGATATCATATAGCAATTTAACTTGACGCACAGCAATTCAGCTGTATCATCTGAAGATACGTGTATCATTAGGTATACGACGGGCGTGTCTGTTTAAAGCACAACTACTGTATCATCTATATATATAATCCTCAAAGTAAAAGGTCAAACAACAACAACAAGCAACAAGTAAATAGGGAAGATCCCATGGCGCAGCAGCGGTGTGAATGGAAATTGATGCATCCCAATCCGCACTATTTTATGAATGAAAGTGGTGTTTATATAATTCTCTTCTTCTCAGATTATTGTCATAATATTAAAAGTATTTCCAGATTATTGTGTCCTAAGACTATTGAAACTAGAACGACAATACACAGATAGAGTGTACTCTTAGGTTTGGCTTTAGAAAGTACTTTAATTACGCACATTCCTTCATTAGACATGATTACGAAAGGTAACTCATCTCTCTATTCCTAGATCTAGATCTAGATCTAAAACTCGAATTCAACTCTAAGAAGATTATAGAACTTCTCTTCGCAAATATAGTTTTATGCTTTAGCACATGAACATACTAATTATAGTCCATTCATTTCATATTTTAATCAAATTGGTTTTTCTAAAGCATTGTTACATGAGTGCAACTCTATTCTTAATATCGAGTAAATTAAGGTCAATCGGCCATTTTTAGCTCCATTCATATAAATTTTTATTCATGAATTCACGCATTCGCTTTACTTATAACAAGTAAATGGGAAGATCCCATGGCGCAGCATGGTGTGAATGGGAAATAATATATCCAAATCCGCACTATTTTCATTCACAAAATAGCATAGCATATTTTTTTTTCCTTTAAAAAGATTTTAATAATGTCCGGAAATTTCCAGGACTTTTTTCGACCGGCGGCATAACATTTAATAACATTTCAGGAGATTTCCAAGGGGCTCCTGGTAAATCAAGAGGCCGCGGGAAATCTGTTATATGTTATAAAATGGTTCAATTTAATAATTTATACACCTAAAATTTAGCACGGGTCCAAAGAAAGTGCGGGACCCACTGTGGTCGCATATGTTGCAGTGCCAAAGGCCTGCCCTGCAAAATAGCGGCGTATGCTACGCCGCCTGTTGACTAGTTTTAAATAAATAGTGAAGGTATGTACTGGTACAATACATTTTAAAATGAAAATATTAAAGAATCCTGTAACAAATTTAGAATGGAAGCAATTTCCGCACTTACAACTATATTACTCATAGTGTGACTTTTTAGCGACTATCAGGGGCGTGGCTAGGAATTTTCCATCTTTTTGGGGCCCGGGGTCTTGACCTCTTTGGGGGTCCTGCATTTTGCGCAATATTTAATTTGTTATGTAAAAAAAACTCATTTGGGGGGCCAGGGGTGGTGGGTAAATTCTCCCTCTTCCCTCGGCCATGCCAATTACTGTGTCTACGACTATTTCATAGAGTAAGGTACACGAAGTAAATAATAAAAAGTCTAGATATAAGTGCCTATAATTCAAATATCATAAAGTGTAGATCTTTAAATTTGCTCAACTAGGTTCTTTATCGGATTGGTGGTGGGGCGAGGTGAAACACCAGGTAGGCATAGGTATTATTTATTTAAAATTCTTTAGTTATTATGATAAAACTGATCGCTCTATAACTGATATTTGATATTTAACTCTTTGATACCGAAATTATTTTCCACGTTTGCACGGAATTTATAGCTTTATATCTAGATAGAATCAACGATGTGAGCGTCGTTGCGGGGTCAAAGAGTTAATATATTATTTTGGATATATATTTTCTTTACGATTACATCCCCTTTATTTTCATAATATTAAATTTTATATAATTGAGTTATTTAAACAAGGGTCCATTCACAGCTCAGATAGTAGAAATGTATGTAATTAAAAAACAACATCTCTTCTAAATATGTGAATATTTACAGTTACTTTGCCGATTCTGAAATAAAATTTTTGGTACTCAGACCCACCTCCCAAATCAAGTCCAATACTTTTCCCAGGCTCGACATAATAGTTTTAAGGTTGTCTTTTCTAAAATATTTTCACCTAGTATCCTGGTGTCTGGGGCCACCAAGGAGGATATATTCCTCAGTAAGATAAGAGCCACAATACTCACTCAGGTGGATGCATTTTTAATGTTTTTTTTAGTATAGCTGTAGTTTATAATTAACTGCTCTAATTGTATACTTAGACATTATTGCAATGTAACAATATTACAGCAATATATCATTATTATATCGATATATCAATAACCTGTTCAACTTACCGGATGTGCCAGGATCTAGTATAGCATCTCTCATGTTGGTAGCTAAGAATTAAATACAAGAAAACTTCCTTTAAATTAATAATTCATAATGTTTTGAAAAGCATTTAAAAAAATCATTACTAAAGGTAGGGTAGAGTAGCTAAACTTTTCCATCGCTTCGTGGCCCAGGGGGTTGACTTCTTTGGGGGCCCTGCATTTTACGTAATACTTAATTTTTAATGTAAAAAACACTCATTTGGATCCCCCCTCAAGTGGGGGCCCGGGCGATTTTTAAATTCTCCCCCCTCCTCCCCCCACCCTAGCTACGTCACTGACTAAAGGTTCGTACTAAATACAATTACAAATTCAAAAATATCATTTTCACAGAAAAGATAATAAGTTATGTTTGTTTTACTCATTGCGCATGATTTACCCCTATCCACAGTATCTATATATGTATTTAATTTTTGATTTTTTTTCGGTACATAGTATTCTGTCATCTGCCGGTCGAAAGCCCGGGTTGAAAAAGGAGCAGGGTTTGGTGTCGGACTTGCGACACCACCCTGTAAAACCACAATTTCTACAGAAATAGCAAACTTGACACATATAGAAAACAATCTTTACGGAGACAGCTTGCAGCCCAGTGCGCCGATTGGCGCGGGAGGACCTAAGTTTACGTAAAGAAGGTACATTGGCCCAATGTATTTGATTTCATTTTTGTGATGAGCGGCTAATTTGCTATAACAGCTAAGCTACCAAACTCAATGAGTTTATGATTTAACTCTTTCTCTCCGTAAGTATTTTCCATATTCCATCTTGCTCATTTGTATTTCTCTATCCAGTTTTGATTAAACTTCAATAACTTTTTTGTTTCTTATCAGAAAATATATTATTTGGCATAGAATTAAAGAGGACTGCATGCTCTTTTAACATAATGAAAATTACAATTCATAAAACCAAAAATTAATTTAATTTAATGGGGGTCGAATCGACGTTTGGCATCGTCAATTAGGAGAGAAAGAGTTTATTTCCCTACAGTCCAGGAAAAGTTGTGTTCAGATGTGACACTAACAGATGTATGTTTCCTGAGCATTCATAACCCTGTCCCTAAAGAAAGATCATGAAATGCTCTGTACACTGCATGATGGACTTTAAGAAATATTTGAAAAGAAAATCGTCAAAAAATTTTGGGCAAAATTATGTTTTTGAGTTTGTTTTTTTTTTTTTTTTAAAAGAGTAAAGTTCCCATTTCAGACCATACTGTCTATACGGAAGATGATGGTAAGGTCATTTGTTTTCTTTGGCCAACGGTTAACGAGCAATGTGTCATGTGGCCAGCACAACGACCAACCGCCTTTGTTTTCCCCAACTAAACAGTTGGGTGGTGGACTGAGTTTTGATATGAAATGACAAAGTTCAAAATCCGAGTCTTCACCGAGATTAGAACCCAGGACCCCAAGTGCTTAACCCCTGATAATAATAATCTAATAATACTAATAATCTAGTTTGTCTGTTATAATTTCATTTTTTTTTTGTAAAAAAAATTTGCTACAAAATATCTATCTTAAATAGACTAAGTCTTCGGGTATTCCCTAAACTCTGACAATTTTTATCAAAGAGTTAAATAACTTAAAATTCATGACCATATAGCTCACAGTCATCAAAGTCAACATCTAGAGACCTACAAATAGAATATTATAAAATCTAGAGGATTTATAAATTTCCTAAACCAGGATTTTGTCTCGGATTTTTGTGTGTGTGCACGTGGGTGGTACCAAGCAAACGTTAGTGCCTGTTGGACGTTGTGCCCTCCAAAATGCATTCTCGTCAACCGTCAGCCTTAAAAACAAACAGATGTCCCTAGAGAAATTAAGACATGAATCATGTTTATGGATGACTCAATAAATAGAAGAAAGTTTTTCTATTTCGAGTCTCGGTCACTTCTTACTGCAAATGTAATATTGGGTGAAATTTGGAACTATTTCAACTTACTATTGAAGACAAGAATCTCGCTTGACATTGAATGTGTTTCTGTTCTCACTGGGAAGTTAACGAAAAAATACGTATTAACATATATCTATCTATCTATCTATCTATCTATCTATCTATCTATCTATCTATCTATCTATCTATCTATCTATCTGTCTGTCTGTCTGTCTGTCTGTCTGTCTGTCTGTCTGTCTGTCTGTCTGTCTGTCTGTCTATCTATCTATCTATCTATCTATCTATCTATCTATCTATCTATCT
>JADKLZ010079391.1:2910648-2926446 GCA_021533235.1 Biomphalaria straminea
AATAGAAAGCCGTGAATGAAAATAGAAAGCCGTGAATGAAAATAGAAAGTCATGAATGAAAATAGAAAGCCATGAATGAAAATAGAAAGCCGTGAATGAAAATAGAAAGCGTGAATGAAAATAGAATGCCATGAATGAAAATAGAAAGCCATGAATGAAAATAGAAATCCATGAATGAAAATAGAAAGCCATGAATGAAAATAGAAAGCCGTGAGTGAAAATAGAAAGCCATGAGTGAAAATAGAAAGCCATGAATGAAAATAGAAAGACATGAATGAAAATAGAAAGCCGTGAATGAAAATAGAAAGCCGTGAATGAAAATAGAATGCCATAAATGAAAATAGAAAGCCGTGAATGAAAATAGAAAGCCACGAATGAAAATAGAAAACCATGAATGAAAATAGAAAACCATGAATGAAAATAGAAAGCCATAAATGAAAATAGAAAGCCATGAATGAAAATAGAAAGCCACGAATGCCAATTTTACAAAGTTATTTTTATGTAACCTCAAAGGCCATCCAATTTCATTGACCTCAGGGTTAATTCTAAGTGTCAATTATTTAATTTTTCTCTTATATAATTAATATAATTAATATTCTGAGGTTTCCCGTGGTCTCATAGTTTTACGGGAGTTCCCGAAAATCTCTTTAAATCACTAAACTTAAAAAAAAAATTCTGATATAATCTCCTAAAGTTATTAAGATATTCTGCAAAATAGACAAAATAATCGTTTCGGGGTGTCATTCAAAAAAACATATCACGTAAAAAAACATTATGAAATATTGTTAATTTCCTACTTTTCACAATTGTTAATTTGATGAAAAGATGAAATACCCATGGGATGGAATGACCATGGGATGAAATGACCTGGGGATGAAATGACCTGGGGATGAAATGACCTGGGGATAAAATGACCAGGGGATGAAATGACCAGGGGATGAAATGACCTGGGGATGAAATGACCAGGGGATGAAATCACCTGGGGATGAAATGACCATGGGATGAAATGACATGGGGATGAAATGACATGGGGATGAAATGACCAGGGGATGAAATGACCAGGGGATTAAATGACCTGGGGATGAAATGACCATGGGATGAAATGACCTGGGGATGAAATGATTTGGCGTAAGGTCATCTGTTTAAGTTGTATACGTTAACCAGGGTGTCGTGTTGCCAACACAACGACCGACCGTCTTCACCTTTCCCTGACTAATGTCAGGTAGCCTTTAGAGCTGCGTGGACTCAGAGGCGACCAAAGAGGCTAAAATTAAAAATCCCCGTCTTTATCAGGATTCGAACCCGGGACCCCTCGATTGAGAAGCCCAAGCGCTTTACCGCGCAGCCACCGAGCCTCCGGTAATGTGGGTGAGCGCCATACATTTTTTGAGAACCGCTGTGTTGGGTTAACTCTTTCTATCCTAACCGACGATACCAACGTTGATTCTACCAGAATGTGTTAAATAGTTACGGATAGAAAGAGTTAACCTTACCTCATTTCGTAAAACGTAGAATACAATCTTGTCGGAATAAGAACCGTTAAAGAAGGAGCTCCTAGATTGCCTTCGCAACTCCCATAAATCACATAGGTAGCCATGACTGGTAGGTTGCTTTTTATCACTTGGGAATCTAGGTTTGAAATCTGTGTAGAAACAATGGATCGTTTTTTTTTTACAAAGCTTATATCAAAGTACTGTGTCTGTCTGTCTTTCTGTCTGTCTGGTAAACATTTGTCAACACTATTTGCTCCGACCTTAAATCTCGGATCAAGCTGAAAGTTAGCACACTTTTTTCTTTTACCTGACAACACAAGAATCAATTTTGAAAAAATCGATTATTTAATTATATATTAATACTTAATTATTTAGGTTGATATCTCAGACAAGGGAAAGAAATTGAATTTGACAGAAGTAGTTTTTTTAATTAAATTAGTCCCCTTTATAGGTCGCCACATCAAGGTATACAATCTGCTATTTTCTAGGTACCAGTCTAGCAGAATGGTTAGGATGTCGGGGTTAGGGATTTTAGATTCTATTTCTATCTATATCAAGTCTATATCTATATCAAGTCTATATCTATATCAAGTCTATATCTATATCAGGTCTATATCTATATCAAGTCTATATCTATATCAAGTCTATATCTATATCAAGTCTGTATATATATCAAGTCTATATCTATATCAAGAACGTCTAGAGATATAGCCAGGATGTAAATCTAGATATATATCTATGCATATCTATGCTATATCAAGAACTGGTCTAGAAATCTAGATCCTGTATAGCGTGGCAGTTCCAGTACCACCTCATCGTGGTTGTCACGTGAACATCCCGCTCTCCAGAGGGATGGCCAAGAGTAATGGTTGCTTGCCACTGATGAATGAGCAGTCGTCAAGTGTAAAAGTCAAACCAAAGGGGTTATGTCCAGCCCCCGCCCCCCCCCCCCGTGGGGCCCCGGGGCAACAGTGAGTAAGAGACCTAACGGGATCTCCGAAAAGCGGATAGAGCTGGACACCAGTTCGAGGGTTGGTCGGGTTCTCCTGGGACTCCCTAATGGGCAAAATTGGGTCGACTGGCGCGGCCTTCGCGGGCTGCCTCGGGAGGCACTTTTACGTCTATGAGCTAGGCTCTATCTAGCCCGTCCCCTGATGTTGTAGTAGAGGAGCGCGTCAAACCCAATGGCAGTTCCGATACTGGGAATATCGAAAAACTTTCGTCACACCACACCCCATTGTTGAACACTCTCTGATCCTGTATAGATCTAGTTTCTAGAAATATTCTATATTCTGGATCTAAGGGAGGTGGCGGTCCGCACCGGTCGACACCATTTTTTTTGTGGGTGGTAACCAAGTTTGAAAAATTATATCTTGGCAAAAACAGGCATATTGGAAAAGATAGCAATACAATCTCGAGATATATTTTGGTGTAGTGGCGTCATTGGGGGGTTTGTGTGGGGTGAGGGTGCAATTCGCACCGGTCAACGCAATAACTTGGAAAAAAAAACAGACACAGATACTAATAAAATCTCGTAATATATCTTGTAGTAGTTGCGTCACCAGGGGGAGGGGGTGATTACTTAACGCTACTCTACTCATTCCAGAAGAGTTAGAAGAGTCTAATCAAAGACGACGTGCTGCACTGTTTGTTGTTATGCGTAAAAATAACGCTCAATGATTACATTTTCTTTAAACGATCATGTATGGCTTGAATGTATTTCTCGATAAAGAAGGCTGCTCAGAACCAAGTTCAGTGGAGAGAGCTGGTATCGAACCTATGCTCCATTGGGAGTGCAGCAAACAAAGTCAATTGGTGGGAAGCGTGGTCGAGAGGCCAAGTGCGGCTTGAGCTTGGCTTGCTTGGCTACCTAGAAGGGGGCCCGAGGTTCGACACCCGACTCGGGCAGAGTTGTGTTTACTGAGCGCCCAAAGGCAGCACGGGAAACATACTCCTAGATACCCCCTCCCCCCCACTGGTCCACAAATGAGATTGGACCAAAGCGCTCTGAGCATGCTATAAGCATGAAAGTAGCGCTATAGAAAAGCTATAATAGAAAAGCTATAATAATAATCAAGTCATGCATTTATTTACCCTGGTTGAATGTCCGGCCGCAGCCAAAGTCGTGACGTTGCTACTGGACCCTGACATATACGTCACTTTGGTATTATTTTGGCTTGCAATAACTATTATTTCCCCCATGACATCAGATTGTTTCTCTGTCTCGTTGTAACTAACGATAAAGGTCATGAACTCTAGGCCGAAGTAATCCACTGGCAAGACGTTTTCTGTGGGAAAAAAAAAAAGTACATTAAGATGATTACACTACTCAGTCCTTATTCTAATGTTATCTAATCTTATATTATCTTACCCCTTAGCGGATCCAGAACTTTGAAGTGGGGGGGGGCGACTTTTCTAAACCTAGTCCTTACCTGTTACTTATCCCTTAGTCTGGTGGACCGTCGGGGCACCAAAAAAGAATTATAGACCGTCTTTCTCCATTCCTCTCTATCCTTTGCCCTGTTTAACCCTTACGCTCAGTAAACCCAAATCCTAAGCATAAAGTCGCGTATATATGTATAAATACCAAAAGCCATGTTGAAGCCTTTCTCTTGACAGCTAGGGTTTCTGGGGGAAAGCTGTGAACTCCTCCAATGGGGCCCGATGCGGAGTCCCGATGCCAAAAACGTTTTCTTGGATTCTTTACTGCAGAAACGCATTCTCCTGACATATAAAGTGCATTAGTCATCCTTTTCAACAAGGACCTTTTGAAAATGTTTTACCTGTTACCTGTTACCCTGTTACCTATCCCTTAGTCTGGTGGACCGTTGGGGTTCCAAGCAAGACTTGTGGACCATCTTTCTCCATTCCTCTCAATCCTTTGCCCTGATTTAAAAGCGCGGGAAAACGGAAGGGGGCGGAGAGGTCAGGCTATTAAGTGAAAAACATACAGACAATCAAAAACTTTACAGACACATATATGCAGTAATTGACAAAAGGAAGTTCAAAGACTCAAAAAAAAACAACAAAATTTACTGCTGCAGGGGTAAACGACTGTATAGAAAATAAAAAAAAACATGCATAAATGTACACTCTCCCCCCCCCCCTTCCTCTTTCCCGCGCTTTTACACCCAGCGTAGCTTATTTCTTTTCTGCCTCGATAGAGAACAGCATCGGACAGATGTTACATTAAGACTCTTTTGTCACTATTATCTTTTAAACGTCATGTTTTTGTCTAGGGAGGGAAGGGCGCGGTAGAGTGTTAACGATTAATCCTCTCTTCTTTTTATAATTTCTGTTTACTGATTGCATTTGGCATTTAAAAAAATAGGTAGTAGGTCGACACGATTTAAGAATTTAGTTTATAGCATATATAAATTATAGGCCTACCATGGATTTTTTTTTTCAGTTTTTAATTTCTTAACTAAATAAAAAAAAAATAGACGAATGTACTGGTTTGTCCGGTGGGCGGAAGTCTATTGCATGTATCGCTCCTCCCACCTGGTACAACCCTTTTCATTTTTAATTTGCTAATGATAAAATTTGAAATCAGAGTCTGTTTTGCGACATAATAGACACATGGGTTAAACCATCATTTTTACCTTATATTATATAGATATTGAACTCATTTTATTCACAAACAAAGAGTTGCACCCTAAAATAGGACTGCATCCCCCCATTCAGAAGGCTAGAATGGAGAGGGCAAAAGAAGCAATCGCCCCCTCCCACCTCACCAAATCGGCCAAGATACCAGCATTGTATATATAAGATAAAAATTCTATAGTAATTCAAATAATGTTGATCACAAACTATGATTTCTAAATAAAAGAAGGAGAGACCCCTCCCCACCCCCTCAACACTCAAAGGATTTAGGTTGAAAGGGCAGTAAATGTACTTGCTCCCCTCCCATTTCTCGCAATAGGCTAACAGGGAGACGACAAAGTATAAAGATTGGTTAAAAGATCAATAATAAGTTTTCATTATATACATATTTTATTGATTCTGTTACAGGGGCGTAGCTAGAAATTTTCAATCGTTTGGGGGCCCGGGGGGACTGACCTCTTTGGTGGCCCCTACATTTTGTGTAATACTATATTTTTAATGTAAAAAAAACACTCATTTGGGGGCCACCTCAAGTGGGGGCCCGGGGGGATTTTCAAATTCTCCCCCTCCTCCCCCCTCCATAGCTACGCCACTGTTCTGTCATCAAGCTGTGATTTCTACAAATACATTGGACCGCCCCTGTTAGACTAGAAAAGCTACACTTAAGAAGACTTAACAACGCCAACACTATAACGCTAGATTTATGAGTCCATTTATTAACACACTCTTACGAGGTTACAAGCAACACTGTATTATGAACATTCTTACCAAGGAGAATAACTCTTCATTACAAATATAAACACATACACAAATACGTAAACACAATGTCAACAGCCCCTCCTTCTCGAAAGTTTATAGGTGGGGGGGGGGGGCGGGATTGATACCATCGCTACTTACTTGCTACCTCCTCATACCACAGAATCGGCCAACAGAATAAAAGGATAGGTTGGGGCGAAATGATCTAACAATAGCTTGAAATATTATTCTGTGGCATTTTACGTCTCGAGAGACGATCTTTTCCCCTTGCAAGCTCTTGTGTGACTAAAGAGGCCGATCCTTGATACACAGCTGCGATCGCATGTTGGGCATATGTAGTCACCAGGCGCCGTTGCACTTTCACCCTTCTTTCTGCTTCTGTTGTGTATGGCATCTGCAATGAAAGACCCCCTTTTTATGCTCTCTCTCCAAGTGGATCTATCATGTGCCACCTCTCCCCAGTTGCTGGTGTCGATCTTAAAGAGCTTCATGTCCCGTTTGCATACATCTGTATAACGTAAAAGTGTGCGACAAGCGGCTCTTCTGCCTTCTATTAGATCGCCACACAGATTATCTTATGGGATACTGGCATTCTACGAACGTGGCCAAGCCAGCCAAGGCGTCTGCTGCTGATAACAGAGCGGATGTCCTGGCAACCTGCTCTTCGTATCACTTCCTCATTGGTTATCTTATCTTGCCACCTTATTTTAAAGAGAGGGCGCGGTGGCTGAGCGGTAAAGCGCTTGGATTCCGTACTGGAGGTCCCGGGTTCGAATCCTGGTGAAGACTGGGATTTTTATTTCGGGATTTTCGGGCGCCCTTGAGTCCACCCAACTCTAATGGGTATCTGACATTAGTTGGGGAAAAGTAAAGGCGGTTGGTCGTTGTGCTGGCCACATGACACCCTCGTTAACCGTGGGCCACAGAATCAGATGACCTTTACGTCATCTGCCTTATAGACCACAAGGTCTGAAAAGGGGAACTTATTTTAAAGATCCGCCTAAGGCATCGGAGGTGGAAGACATTCAGCTTTTTTTTCCTGCCATGAGTAGGTTGACCACGTTTCACTTCCGTATAGCAAGGTGCTCAATACACAGGTCCGGTAGACTAGAGCTTTAGTGCTGTTAGTCAGCAATATGTTGTCCCAGACTCTTTTCTGCAACCGTGATATGATGGCCATTGCCTTGGCTATCCTGTTGTTAATGTCATTATCCAGTAGAGTGTTGAGGGTATGATGGAGCCAAGGTAACAAAAGTTGTCTACAATCTCTAGTGGTTTGCCATTAATGCTTATTTGAGGTGCAACATTAGTGTTTTGTACAAGTATCTTAGTCTTGCTCTGACTGATGTTTAAGCCGAACTTCTGGCAAGCAGCAGATAGTTTGTCAACTAGGGACTGTAGCTGGGTATCAGAATCAGCCACAATAGCTGCATCATCAGCATACAGGAGTTCCCTGATGAGCAACCTCCTGACCTTGGTTTTAGCCCGCAGCCTTGAAACATTGAATAGTTTTTCGGAGGATATTGTATGGAGAAACACACATCGTTTATGTCGTTGTATGCGTAATGCAGTAGACAGGAGAAGAATATGCCAAACAGAGTGGGTGCGAGCACACATCCCTGCTTGACACCACTGCAAACCACAAAAGGTGCTGATTGGTCTCCATTAAATTTGACAGTGCATTTAGTTTCCTCATGGAAGCACTTAATGAACCTCAGTAGTTTGGGAGGGCAACCTATTTTCCTTAGAAGTTTGAAAATGCCACTTCTGCTGACTATATCAAAGGCTTTAGTCAAATCAACAAAAACAATGTAAAGGGGTCTGTCTCTCTCTCTGAATTTCTCCTGCAGTAGTCGTAGAGGAGATATCATGTCTATAGTGGATCTACCACTCCTGAATCCACACTAAGACTCGGGGTAGACTCTAGAAGCTATCACTTGCAGCCTAGATAGTGCCACTCTAGCAAAGATCTTGCCCACTATACTGAGGAGAGAGATACCCCTATAGTTGTTGCAGTCACTCCGATCCTCCTTGTTCTTGTATATTGTGACAATAGTAGCGTCACGCGTGTCTTGAGGTCACTAATGCTCGGAAGCTCATCTAGGCATTCCAATACTAGAAGATCTGGTAGAGAAGCCAGGGCGGCGTCGTCTACTGTATTCTGTGTGGCATAGACATCGAGGTAGTGTTCTGTCCATCGTTCTAGCTGCTTGATTTGATCTGTAATCTTTTCTCCAGATTTGGATAGAAGGGGGGCAGGCTTTGACACTCTTGGACCCAGAGCCGCTTTAATGCCATCAAACAGAGCTTTACTATTTCCTGAGTAGAGACTTTCTTGGATTTCGTTACAGGTATCCCTCCAAAAGTTATTTGCACATTGTCTAGCCATTTGTTTCGCCTCTTTATTAGCGCTTTTGAAGGCCTGCAAAGATTTCGGACTAGGCTTTGTCTTGTGAGCGAGGTGTGCAGATCGCTTTTTCTCGATGCAAGGTTCCATAAGTGTTAGATTTGCCTCAAACCAGTCTATATTTTTGTGTTTTTGAGGCCACCAGTCCCCACATTGTGATGGCTTTGGACCCTTTGGACTCGGTCAGTTTGAAATATAAATAATTAGTATATATTACTAATATTACTAATAAATTCGGATACAGATGATGTAATTTCTTTAATAAAGGGGGTGGAGATCGGCCGAATGTGGGGAGGGAGATCGCCCCTTCATCCCCCCCTCTGGATAATTTTTAGTAATTTTAGATTTTTCTTGTTAATTTTTTTTTTTTTTTTTTGGGGGGGGGGGATCGGCTTTCAACCTCGTCACAACGGTGTGAGATCCGGGCATTTTCTTCGAGCTGTGATCGCGAAAAAAAAAGGATATGATTGAATGGTCATTTATTTGATGGGGCAGGAAATCGCTCCCTGACAGGTCAATACAAGCGTTATAAATACACTCTCAGGAGCTCCTTGCGCGGGATGAGGTGTCGACATTCACGGCTGGGAATCACTAGCTCTCGATCGCTCCTCGTGGCGTGAAGCTGTGAGTCTCGGAGTCTCAAGATTTGAAGATAGAAGAATAGCCAGGGTGAAAGAGCGCCGAACCGACAAAAAAAAAGCTGAGAGAAGAAGCAACTGACCAAACCCACCCATGTCACGTATGCGACGGGCTTTTCAAACCAATGATTGGACTTTACAGTCATCTTCGCGTGCATAGGAAATGAGAAAAGTGCTCATCTTCGAACACGAAAGAGGCATCTTGGGACAGAAGTGTTGATGACGGCAACTCTTTCTTTCTTGCCAACAAAAAGACTTTGTGTTGGTCAAATGTTATTTTTTAAACACTTTTAATGTGCTATTTTCAGACACTCCAAAACATCACGCCAACTCCAAAAACAAAAACAAAAATGTGAGTCTCTTCGCATTCCTTAAATGATTCTTACCTAGGGCCATATCCGTAATTGTAAATTTTACATCTTTGCAGCCTACTTTTGGTTCTCTGGTGTAGCAAGTTCCCGAGATGACACCTATCCTTTTGTCAGCGACAATATGTGTACCTAATAATGGCATTTTATAATGAACATTAGATTGAGATATATATTTCAGATTTTATGGTTCAGATTCAAGTATGAGTTCGGTATGAGTACGCGATATTATACTGTTATTGTTTTTTTTTTTTTACATTTTACTGCATTGGTACCATTTGTGCTTTGTGGCAAAATAAATTAATCTTTTGACTGTTGTCGATGGGAATGTCCCTTTTCCTCCCCACCTCTTGTGGTATTCAGGCGAGACTGAAACCTACAAGACATATCAGTACACACTAAACTCCACAACCTTTCAAGCGAACCTTGCACTTGGCCATGTAAGCGACGTAACTGCCAGACCTGCAAACACACGCTAGCCACCCCCACCATCACCCGTCCTAAAATGACCATCAAGATCAGTGGCAAATTTGACTTAAATTTAATTTAAATTTAAGAGCAAATAACACTGTAATTATGCAATCCAAGGTGCCAAGTGGTCTATATTGGAAACACGGGCAGGACTTTAAAAGCACGACTCCAAGAACACCTTAGAGACATTCGTAACTTTGCAACTAAGCCCGTCTCTATCCATTTTAACAATACACATCATAGGGGTACCACTGATCTCCTCGTCACCGCTATACAACAATGCAATGACAAAAACACCCGTCTGCAGATCGAAAACAAATTTATTTACATGTCAGGTACCCTCAAACCTAACGGGATCAACAGGCAGCACACTTTTATTTAATATGCGATGGTCACTAACTACTACCCCCCCCCTTTCTCCCATTCATCTTAACCTGACATCTCCGCCCCCTTCCGATTTCCTGCGCTTTTACACCAGCGTAGCCCATTTCTTTTCAGCCTCAATAGAGAACAACGTTGGACAGATAAGTTACCTTAAGACTATTTTGTGTTAATTTTTGGTTATTTTTTGTTTGTTTTGTAGCTGATTAATGCCTCGCGGCCCAAACGTCCTTTGTTTTACTTGTTACATATATGCATGTCATCCGTATTTTCTATACCAATAATGTGAATCAACTCTGACGACAAAAAAAAAGAAGCCGGGGATTTTTAGGCAGCTTACAGAACTCAGTGCTTCACCCAGGTATTTGATATTTGATATATTTGTTTTTTAGCACATAACAACAATGGAGATCATTTCGTGCCCATAATCCATTAAGGGTTATTCCCCCTTTATAACTTTATAGATCCAAATTCTATATAAGTAAGTTGTACAAAATAAGGTCCATTCATAGCAGGGCCGGGTCTTAGGCCTCTGCGGCCGTATAGGTTGCCGTATAGGTCCCGGAATTTGATAGGCCCCGCGCAAAATCTAGGTGTTAATTATTAAATTAAACCATTTTAACTTATTTTTAAAGGGTTTCTGGAATTCTCCTGAAATTGCAAAAAAATAAATAAATAAAAAAATAAAAAAATCACAAATTATTAAAATCTTCTTGCAAATCTCCTTAAAAACAGACAGAATTGTCATTTCGGGATTTCTTTCAAATGGAAGTCGCCAATCCTGATCCCAATTTAAAAAACGTTATTGTCAACATTCATTTAATAAAAATATAACAAGGCGAACTTTAACCAAAACCAGAAGTAACTTCAAATACTTAATGTACTTTAATAGTCACTGGTATACAAATATAAATATAAACACATCTCGACATCGTAAAAAAAAGCGATATTTTGCTAGCTAATAGTAAATCTAAAAGGCAGATCTGAATGTTTATCGGCCTTTTGTTGGAAAACTACTATCTACTGTAAACGGCTCGTAAAGTTAATTTGGCAGTGATTTTGTACCTAGTAAAGAATTAATAAATGCGAAGAGAAATTCATTTTCTAATACAAAATCTTAATTTTTACTTATCCTTATCCGTATCCCCACCCAGAATGGGCTCCTCGCAATCTGTTTCGCATAGGGCACCTTAATCTGTAGGACCGGCCCTAATTAATAGCTAAAATAGTACAAAAGTATATAATTTAATTAAAAAAAATATGTTGTATATATTATATTATTTGTTCAAAGTTACTTTGACCTATCTCAAATCAAAATTTCGTTATCAACCCCCCACCTCCCGGATAAAGCCTAGTACACAATGACAATTCATTCTATTACATAGAAATCATATACTCCCAATTATTTCTCTCCAATATTCTGGTATTTGGAGGAAAAGTAAGGAAGACATGTACCACGGTGAGATAGGAGTCACAGGACTCGCAGAGTTGGAGCTCTTCACTGTTAAGTACTAAAGAGTACGCGATGTAGGTGTGTCCAATCCTAAGTCTAGACATGGTCGAGCTTCCACGCCTTGTTAGACAATTAGATGTGGATCGCCACCTGACATCCGCCACTACCCGTCTAATGTGCTTGTTGTGGGTCTCAGCCTCCCACAGATCCTGCCTCTCTCGGTAGGTGACAGAGGCTTTACTTTCTCTCAGGTCCGAGACAGAAAGGGGCGTAGCTAGAAATTTCCATCGTTTGGGGGCCCGGGGCACTGTCCTCCTTGGGGGCCCCTAAATTTTGAATAATACTTAATTTTTAATGCAAATAACACTCATTAGGAAGCTCCCTTCAAGTGGGGGCCCGGGGGGATTTTTAAATTCTCCCCCCTCCCTAGCTACGCCACTGGTCCGAGAATGGAATTTGCGTTCTAACACCTCTTGATTTAGGGCTCTCTTTACTACTCTTTCTGCGTCTCGTTTCCCAAAGTATTTCGGCACTTTTAGTTTTGTTATACGCATTAGTGGCGTAGAGAGAGAGAGAGAGTATATTTGTGCGGGCGTCATTGTTCCTATCATAGAAAACGGCCCCGTTAATGCAATTATCTCATGTCTATAAGATAATTATAGTCTTTTCTCGACTGCAGAAGCCATGCATACCCTTCTATCGCGAAACAACTGTGGATTAACTCATAGAAACGATTGGCTCAGGTGTAAATCCCGAAGTAGAATATAGGATTTCAAAACCAGGTTTGCACTCAAATTAGAATGTGTTAAATTAACCCCCTTAAAACAGCACTAGATATAATTAAGTTTCAGCCAAATCCTAGAAAAGGTGTGACAAAAAAAAAGTGTTCAATTGTCTAAGGAGACGAAACATAACATATTTAGCAATATCTTATATATAGTTCGTACATCATGGTACGATGATGACCACTTTGTCATCCAGGGAGCTGAGGGCTTTGCACTGGTGTTTTATGCCTCGTCATGTGGCTGGTGAGACCTATGCGAGCCTGGAATGTTCGGCCGCACTCTGGGCAGGATAAAACAGCTGGAGCTAGTGTCATTTGCCTTGCTTTCCTTCTCTGGCGATTTTCTTCTGCCAGCGTTGCCCATCGCAGTTGGGACTGCATCAGGATTGTGTGGATGCTTTGCAGACCCGCTCTTTGAAGGACTTCAGTATCTGACATTTTGTCTTGCCATTTGACATTTAGTATTTTTCTCAGACATGTCATGTGAAAGTGATTTAGTTTCTTGGCATGTCTTCTGTATACTGTCCATGTTTCTGAGGCATAGAGCAATGTCTATGCATACTATTACTTTCCTTTTTTGTTATCAAACAAAGTAAAAAATAGAATAATAAGTTAATCTTTTTTTTTATTGAATCATTTGTTGTGTATGAATGTAAAGTGTCCCCTTCAGACCTTGCGATCTATGGGGGCAGATGATGTTAAGGTCATCTGTTTCTTTGGCCAACGGTTAGCGAGCAGGGTGTTATGTGGCCAGCACAACGACCAACCGCCTTTGCTTTCCTTAACTAAAGTCAGTTACCCATTAGAGTTGTGTGGACTCAGGGGCGCCCTAAAAATCCCGAAATTCAAAATCCCAGTCTTCACAGGGATTCAAACACAGGACCTCAGATTCGAAAGCCAATCGCTTAACCATTCGACCACCGCGCCCACTTTGTCGTCTATGCTAATGAATAACCGTGCAAGATTTCATTCAAGCCGAGAATAGGTGTGGAAGAAATAACTTGTGTAACTATTTTTCCAGACAGACAGACAGAGTGACTTGAAATACAGTTTCGTTCAATACTTACCCGTGTATGAAAATTCTTCTTCACCATTCCCTTCACAAAACGAGATAGATTTCGTCATGTAACTGTTGGGTGATGTCAATAGTTCCATTCATTGTCCACATTTAATGATATCATTTTACAATAATAAAATAAACATAGTTTTAGGTCTATTACATTATCTCTTATGCTCTCTTTGAGCGGCCCCGGAAAGTGGAAAAGACGCTATTAGTTTAGTGTGGAATGTCCGTGCGCCCCATTTAGATCTCGTAAAATAGAAAGGATAGTGAAAATCGGACATCATAATATTTTAGACCATTCAAAGTTATGATGCAACCACTACCTTACAAGTAATGGATATCAATAGTTATAAACACGGAAAAAAAAAGCTATTTGGTAAAGGAGATAACAGTATGCTATAGTTTAACACAGTGATGCCCAAAGAACCGGCCCGCGACGTAGTTCCATCCGGCCCGCCGAGATGTCGGTCCAAAAAGTAGAAAATCCTCCCCCACTTAAAAAAAAAGTATCTCTTAACTTTGTTGGGGGCCTTAACTTTTTTCTCTGATGGATTGGTACCAAGTCAATTAACATTTGTGTGTTTATGAACTGGAACTCTGAATGAATGTAGAATCTACCAGGAAAGGTGAACGGATCTTTTTTGTGGAACATGATTATAAGCCAACATATTTGGTTTGTAAAGAAAGTCTGAAACAATAATCTAACCTATACAGCGGCATTATAAAACAAATATGAATGTCATCTTTATTTAAACCGCGTATAAGAGATTGGTTAAACTAGGACTAGAGATTGGGGTGTCGATGGGAATATTTACCAAAAGGAGACTAGAAAGTAAGCTGGTGGTAATGATAGCTACAACGTTGCTCACATTTTAAGTAGAGAAATGAAGCCATCTTAAGACAAGTAAAAAATGATAGACTTTAAATATCCTATTAATTAATGTAAGAACTAGATCGAATAGTTTCAAATAGTTTCAGGTGAATTTTGATTTCATTTTTTTTTTACCTTTGGGGTTATTTGGCCAGCGACACACGTGTCGAAAGTTAAAATGGCCAGCAGGCCGAATTAGGCCTAGCATCACTGATTTAACACATTTATGCAAACGGTCTTAATTTGTTTTTTGTTTACAATTATAAACATAAGTTAAGTACGTTCTTTCATACTTACTAACCTGTTTACCAAAAAAAAAAAGCTTCATTTTTTATAGAGAAATAATCTATTTAGTATGCATATAAGTGGAACATAATTTAATACAAGAATTAATAAGTAGTTTTTTTTCCTAATACCGATTGAATCATAGATCAATATACGGATACAGTAAATTGAACTAAAGGAAGGGGAGCATTTTTGTTTTTATCTTTTTGTATGTAAACGTTTTTTTTTTCTTAAGGCTTCGAATAAAAGATTGACCCTTTACAAAACAATTAGATCAATTAGATAATCATTATCATACATCAGTTGTGTTTATATCTTTCAACGAGCTATAGCATATTAAAATACGAACAAATACTGTTTTAAAATAGACTAATTACTTTTGAAGTATTTTTTAAACATTTGCAAGCAGCGCTGCTATAGGCCTCCATACTGAGATTACTCCCTTATATCACGGTACTCCAGCACCGTCCCTTCCCTACTATAATTCTGTGAAAGCCTTCCTGGCAGTACGACGAGGCTAGCCAGAGCTCTAGGCAGGCAGCAGTGCCTGGACTAGCAAGTCTCCCGAATCTTTCTTGGACAGAACTGAGATCTCTTTAACACGAGGCTTTGTATCTAACTTGAAGCTAAAAGCAAATCTTACTCTTCCAGATTGTATGTATCCTCCTTTGTAGAAACCGTCCGATTCCCGATGTTGTAATTGCTCAGTAGTGTTACTATGACCCTTGTATTGAGCTCACTTGGCATGATCAGTATCGTGGGATTATTTCTGTGAGAACAAAAGTCATAGCAGATATTACATTTAAGATGAACACACAATTGCTTTATGTAAAGCTACGTGCGTACAAAAAGTCTAGCCCCTTTACCAAGAAAATTCGTCTCCCAAAACAACTTTTGTTTTTATGGCACGCTATGTTCAGGAAAGCGATCTCAGGGGGGAGGGGTCAACACAAGCTTTAAAAAGACCTTCACGGCTGGGAAGCTCTAGCTCTCGATCGCTCCTCGTGGCGTGAAGCCGTGAGTGTTGGAGTCTCAAGACAAGAGGCGAGAAGAGTGGACAGCTGAAAGAACGCAAAGCTAAACAAAAAGCTGAGACAAGAGGTAGGCTTATCTGCATAACATCCCAACTTAGTCATGCATTGGATGAAGAAGAATTACTAACTTACGCTTGTGCAGACGATAGCCTAGCAGGAACGGAAGAAGAAATAGCTGACTAGGTCTTCAC
>JADKLZ010079391.1:2932409-2944779 GCA_021533235.1 Biomphalaria straminea
TCACTCTAACTAGAAGAGCTTTGCGGCTCTGTTTCTTCTTGTTTAGCACTTTCTCTTTCAAGTCGCAAACTAAGCGTAGATTTTTTTTGTCATTTCCGGTTTGTATCGATTTTATATTGTATCTGTGGCCACCTAATTCGCTTCGCCTAGGTCATAGGACCTTAAATGACAAACTATAGAAAACCTAGATTCACTATACAAACCTAGATTTCTCGCTTTTCACTCAGTTACTCATGTTGTTCCCCTTTCAGACCTTGTGGTCTATAGGGCAGATGATGTAAAGGTCATCTGATTCTGTGGCCCACGGTTAACGAGGGTGTCATGTGGCCAGCACAACGACCAACCGCCTTTACTTTTCCCCAACTAAAGTCAGGTACCCATTAGAGCTGGGTGGACTTAAGGGCGCCTGAAAATCCCGAAATAAAAATCCCAGTCTTCACCAGGATTTTTACCCGGGACCTCCAGTACGGAAGTCAAGCGCTTTACCGCTCAGCCACCGCGCCCTCTACTCATGTTGGCAAAGATACAAACTTTTTTTTTTTAAAACTTACCTTAACTGGAAGTGTGCCGAGGGCTAGAACGATCATTTCTAATTTTCTTTCTCTATCAAATAATGGCGGCAGTGCAAACAGGTGCCACTTCCCAGTAGTCGACATTCTTTTTTGATGGCCTTCAGAAATAACAACCAATAATATAAGAAGAAAAACATTTTTTGTGACTCTTTCGCCGTTGCAAATATCAAACGAAATAAACAGGAGGTAATCTCAACCACAGACGAAATGCCAAACAAGCAATAGACGAAGTCGACCAGCGTTTTAAATATAAAATACGTTTTAATACTCAATAAGGGATCCGTCGTTGTCTTTGTGTCCTTGCCATCCTCAATGATAAGCGTCTTGTTATTTTAGTCTACTAAAGCGTTCTACTTTTTTAATTTTACCATTCGTCATTTCCGTAACTAATTAAAACTTATCCCTTTATTATTCCCGAAATAAACCTACGTTCTAATCATGTCATAACACATTTAAAAAAAAAAACATTTTGAAAAGACAATATCCCCTCATACAACTTATAGAGAGACTGTTTTTCTCTTTCGAACTAATTTTTTTTTTTAAATTGTCAGGGGCAGGTAGGGTGTTATTTCTTTGCAGCACGGGAAACTAACTCCTAGATACCCCCGGGCGGGGCGCGGGCGGGGGCGCAGGGGAGGTGGGATCAAAGCGCTCTGAGCATGCTATAAGAATGAAAGAAGCGTTATATAAAAGCTATAATAATAATACTATTTGAGTATGACAGAGTTAAATCCCTTTGTTTATTTCCCTCCCCCCCTCCAGGCATGAATGTGAACAGTATACACCAGGCATGTCAAAGTCATTAAGGTCTATGGGCCGCATAAATAACTTACTATGACCTTAGGGGCCGCAGCAAAAAATATAATCAATTTTAAAACAGCCTACTAGTTTTATGTAAATTATAAATAATACAATATAATATTCCTCTAAGTCTGAGGTCAAACAACAACATGCAAGCAAGCAAGCAACAACAAGCAAGCAAATAGGGAAGATCCCATGGCGTACGCACCACGGTGTGAATGGACCCAATCCGTACTATTTCATTCACAAAATAGCATAGACATAAATAAATATAGACCGGAAAAAGGAAGTAACTTCCTGTAACTTGAAAACACATGTATATATATCTACTATTGAATTATGATTTCTAAATTATGAAAAAAAAAATTGCATGATCCTCAGTCTTAGAGATTAAACACAATTTAAAGACATAGATTCTAGACATAAAATGAAGTACAATGCACAAATATTTGTTTCATAAAACTCTCTCTTATGAATTTGTGTAGTGAATGGAAGGGAGGTTAAAAAAGTGGAAGCCGGAAGAGATTATAGGCCTATTGTGTCGTAAGACTCTTGAAACTAATCTAGATCGACATTTAATAATTTCCGGAGATTTCCAGGACTTTTTCGTAGGCCTATATTTAATAACATTTCATGAGATTTCCAGGGGCTTCTGGTAAATCAAGTCCAAGAGGCCACGGGAAATCTGTTATATGCTATAAAATGGTTTAATTTAATAATTTATACACCTAAAAATTAGCACGGGTCCATAGACATAAATAAATATAGACTGGAAAAAGGAATAGGTCCAATGAAAGTGCGGGACCCACTGCGGTCGCATATTTTGCAGTGCTTAAGGCCTGCCCTGGAAAATAGCGGCGTATGATATGCCGCCGGTCGTCAAGAGGCCGCGGGAAATCTGTTATATGTTATAACGAAAGGTAACTCATCTCTCTATTCCTAGATCTAGATCTAGATCTAAAACTTGAATTCAACTCTAAGAAGATTATAGAACTTCTCTTCGCAAGTATAGTTTTATGCTTTAGCACATGAACATACTTATTATAGTCCATTTAATCAAATTAACATTCAAATTTGTTTATCTAAAGCATTGTTGCATGAGTGCAGCTATATTCTTAATATCGCGTAAATTAAGGTCAATTAGCCATTTTTTTTAGCTTCATTCATAGTATTTTTCATTCATGAATTCACGCATTCACTTTACTTCAAGCAAATGGGAAGATCGCATGGCGCAGCATGATGTGCATGAGAAATAATATATCCAAAATCCGCACTATTTTCATTCATAAAATGATTTTTTTTTTTACTTTAAAACGATTTTAATAATGTCCGGAAATTTCCAGGACTTTTTCGACCGGCGGCATAGCATTTAATAACATTTCAGGAGATTTCCAAGGGGCTCCTGGTAAATCAAGAGGCCGCGGGAAATCTGTTATGTTTTATAAAATGGTTCAATTTCATAATTTATACACCTAAAAATTAGCACGGGTCCAAAGAAAGTTCGGGACCCACTGTGGTCGCATATGTTGTAGTATTTTTTATTCATGAATTCACTTATAAAAAGTAAACGGGAAGATCCCATGGCGCAGCATGGTGTGAATTGAAATGGTGTGTCCAAATCCGCACTATTTGTATTCATAAAATAGCATAGACATAAATAAATATAGACTGGAAAAAGGAATTAACTTCATGTAACTTGATTTAATCATTTATATACCTAAAAAATTAGCACGGGTCCAATGAAAGTGCAGGACCCACTGTGGTCACATATGTTGTAGTGCCTAAGGCCTGCCCGGGAAAATAGCGGCGTATGCTATGCCGCCGGTCGACTATTAAAATATAATACAATAATTAATGGCATACCTGTCCCTTAGCTAAATTTGTAGTACTATTGGCTAATTAAAAATTACTATGATTATGCATTATTTTCTTTGTCCTGATGCTTGACATCTTTTCTGTGATACTATTTTATTAATGTTAGGTTGAAGTTTGTTTGCCACTGACGCTTTCATCTCAGATGACAAATTTTGATCAGATAATCTCGAACGGTGAGGTGTATAGCTTTTATTATGGAAAACAACTGCGCACAGAGACCAGTGAATGCAAAATAGCTAGAATTCTAGCTGCGAATTTCCGCAATTTAAGCAATTTAACGAACCGTTCAGGGTAAATGACTGTAAAATTTTGGCACAATCATTTTAATATTCTTCGATTTCAACTAAGAACCTGACTTCTATCAGCTCTAATTGAACATTTCCAGCAGCATTTTCAGATTCAAATCAGATCTCGTGATCGAGAGGATAAGTGCGCTGGAACTTGGCTTGGCTACCTAAAAGGAGGTTCGAGAATCGACACCAGACTCGGGCAGAGCGCCTAAAGGTAGCACGAAAACCAACTCCTAGATGCCTCCTCCCCCCACTGGTCCACAAATGAGATTGGACCAAAGATCTCCGAGCATGCTATAAGCATGAAAGTAGCGCTATATAAAAGCTATAATAATAATAATAATGATGCACTGAAAATGAGCAAATTAAAAATTAGCATCAGTCTCTCTTATGTTTGCAAGTAATTTTGCATCAAACCATTTTCATTTCATGGTTGGTGCGCCATACCTTTGTTAGACTAGCCAGCTTTACCAAAGATAAATTTTACTGCATTTTCACCTCCTGTCGTTTCTAAAAAATCATCCTCGCTTGTTACGCATAGAACAGTACCCAAGTAGTTCCTGGTATATGTCAAAATTCCTGTTAAAGGCCCTTATGAATATATTCAACAGTGCTACACCCGTTAGGTCAGTTGACTCATACAGACCCAATGAAAATAATTCAAAATTAGTTCTGTCGTTCTTTAATTGTTCAAGCAAGCTGATTGACATGTCATTTATTATATCTGCACAGTGTCACTAGTTAACGCTATTTCTTTGAATGCTTTCTCCTTTTTTTTCTGAATGGATGACTTAGTCTTTAACGAAACACTCCTTCATAAAATCACATTTATTAATGATTTGAAATGGCTTGCAATGAAATATGACAAAATGTAGCTTGCTTTCACTGCAGACTCACCCTCGTTGTTCAGTTAAACAAGTACTATATTTCCATTCAAGTAGCTTGTCATCTCTTGTTTTCCAGCGTGATAGTTTAAAATTATTTTAATTTTTTTTTAGGTTGCCAAGCGGGACGCATGCAAGGTGGTCGAGGGCCGCATGCGGCCCCCGAACACCCAGTTTGACATACCTGGTATACACCTGATGTTTTTTTGAACGGGAGTCTCCCTTGGTTGATAGAGTGAATTTGGTAGTCAGTTGTATTATGTTCCTGGACTGGTGGTGTGTGTATATGTTATGAATTAAGGTCGAGGTCATTATTTGTGCTAAGCATTAAATATCACTGTATTATATCCTTGGAGGTGGAGTTAGTTGGAGTTAGTAATTATTCCTAATTTGTATAACAATTATCAAGCTAACAACGTATTATTACATAATTGTAATGGAACATTGAGTAAGCGAGAAATCCCCCCCCCCTAATCGAGCCACAGGAACCGTGTCCAGCCACACAGTGAACCCTGACAAAAAGGAACATATTTTATCCCGCCCCATCCAACCCCAACCATACCCCCGAGAAAGGATCTTGATTAACCGAATATACTTTATAATATGCAAACTATATGTATATAGATTTATACTAAAAAGACGATGCGCAATATTTTCCTGTAATATTTATTTATTCAATCAATATTATTCTTTATTCGGAAATTTCCTAAAAAGTGACAGTCCTTTAAAGAAAATGATATTCATTTGAAAACCGATATTGGATTTCGATCTAGAATTAATTCTCTATCTAAATTTAAATTGTAACCTTTTTTTTTCTACTTTAAAAAATTATAATGGTCAAACTAGTGCCGCCCGCCCCCCGTAGCCAACGTGCTAGTTATTATTATTCCAGCGATATACATCAACTGTAAATTTCTAGGAACATCGTTTTAGTCGCTTAAGATATCCTCTATATGGTTGTGATTGAAATAGATATATTTTTATAATACGAAAACTAGGCTACATCGAGTGTTTGTGTGGAAGCGCAAACTCAAAATTGGCCCTCCGAAGTGGTCCACCCACGCAGATAAAAAGGCAGATTTCAATATTTTCAGAAAGAATATCATAATGCAATTCTATCAAAGGCAAATGACAGACAATAATGGAGAATGACGATTAACAGATCTTGTGTGGTGCCCGAGCGGTCCAGCGGACCAACGGATAGGTGAAAGTGAAGTCAGATGTGAACCTGGCCTAACTGTTTTGATATAATGATTATCTAATTAGTCTAAATGATGAGTTGCAATTTTGCTTAGAAGGCGCTATGTCAACTGAAATATGCGAAATCGACTTGTTCTCCTTGTAGTTTGTTACTGAGCTCATTTACATGTGATGTGATGTTACTTTGATAAAGCCGAATACCATAACCACAAGGCAGTCGTTTACATTTCTTTGTCATATGCCTAGTTTCATGTCTCATATAAAAAAAATAGAACCTTTCCCCTGTTTAATCAGCGAACTTCACTTTAAAATAAAACCTCTTCATTTTCGGACTCTTTCAGAAAGTACTTTTGTGGGAAATGTGGTCGAGAGGATAAGTACGCTTGGACGGCTTGGCTACCTATCGAGGTTAGACACCCGACTCGAGCAGATTTCTATTTACTGAGCGCATAAAGGCAGCACGGAATATCTTCTCCTATATAACCCCCCCTCCCCCACTGGTCTACAAATGAGATTGGATTCATAGCGCTCTGAGCTATAAATATGAAAGTGGCTCTATATAAAAACCATACTTTTATGTCAAGGCTTGAAATGTTATAAAATTTACATAGCTGAAAACATCATCACTTTGTCTAAGACTCAACACCCTGAAACGTTGGCTCTGTTTGACTTCACATTTTTTTTCTAAAAACTCTTGCTTCTATCCGCCAAGTCATCCAACCATACTTCTGGTGGTGTCAGTAGACATCCCAACTAATTTCTTCCAAAGAAGAGAAACATCCTCCATCATGTCTTCATCATGTTTCTATATTCAGAGTCTTCCGTTTATCTTCGAATCTCCCATTTCTATTAACGTCCAAAAATAGTAAATGGTACTGCACCCTACGTGTTATTAGCAAGGGAAGACAATCAAATTTGACAAGAAAGATGCAGACACAATACGCCAAGATCACGGCCTACTCAAGAACGCAGAAAATGAATGTTCTGAGCATTAAAATTAATTGTTAAACAGGGTCACTGAATCACATTTTTTTTCCTTAACCAGAAAATTACAAAACCTTGAATCTGTTGAACAACACACAGGACGGTTCGCTCTGTTCAATTATTATTAAAGTTTGGTTCTGGTTTGGTCGTAAGTGAAGTTTGAGTTTGGTTCCTTCGGCCCGGTTTCAATTTGTTTCTCATTTCTAGTTTTACCAGCTTATAGCAGAGTGCCTATCGCACAGGTTCGGTAGATCAGAGATAGATAGTCAAATAAAAAGAACAAAATATTATATCACTGACAGACCGATTCCAGTTTTCTCAAAGAGCAAAACACAAGTTGCAATTTAAAAATAGTTTATAATGTACATTAATGTGCATTAGGGAAGAGTGGTCGAGAGGCTAAGTACGCTTGAACTTGGCTTGGCTGTCTATGTAGAGGGCTCAATGCTCAAGGTTAGACACCCGATTTGAGTTGTGTTTACTGATCGTTTAAAGGCAGCACGAAATACCTCCTCCCAGATGCCATACATACAAACTGTTCCATTAAGAGATCGGACTATAGCGCTTTGAGCTGTAAGTATGAAAGTAGCGCTATATAAAAGCTAATCATTTTGTTAATACAATTTAAAAAAAAAAAAGGCCTACCGTCGCCCTGAGACATCTGGACGGAAAGAAAGCAAAGCGTTGCCAATAGCAACCACGACATTCTGATACTAGTTGGCGTTTGGAAGATTTGAACCATGACAACGAGACAGATACTATCAGACTCTAAGAAAAAAAAATTATACGTGTCAGTGAAGGAAAAAAAAACTAATTTAATAAAAGTTGCATTTAAAAGGAAAAATAAAGTGCTGTTTTTTTTTCAGTTGTTCAGCACTGCCATAAAGGGTGTTGGTAATGTTGGGCTGTAGTGGAAGTAGGGTCTGCCTAAGGTGGATTAGGAGGGGGCATTCAAAAAGGGTATGGTTTACGATTTCATAAGTGTGTGTGCAGTGTCTACAAAGGGGGAGTTGTGTGGGATTTATTTTATTGTGATGATAATTTAAATGAGGTATTTGTCCTATTCTTAGTGGGAAGATTGTACATTACTCTTTGCGCGGGGGAGAGTTAATAATGTCCAGTTTGTTAGGCCTGTTCCTTTCTTTGTACATGGCTCATTTGACCAACGCAATGACCAGTGACATTTGTTATAAACAACTAACGTAAGATGCCATTAGAGTTAAGATAACTCATATAAACCCACTCAGAGTTGTCTTGAAATTTCTGAGGTTCAAAATACTAACCTAGAGTCCATCTGAATAAATCATAATAGAGAAGTCTCACTAGTTAATAAATAGGACTGGTCAAGTGTACATTTTATTTCATAGTTAATTCAAAGCATTTTAAAAATCTCATTGAAAATGTTACAGAACTAGATATAGTAGATCCAGACTGTCTAGGCACTCTAGACAGTAGACTGTAGTGTAGATCTAGATCTCGTTGATCTAGACCAGTGATGCTCAACCTAATTCGACCGGCGGGCCATTTTCGATTCCAACACTCGTGTCGCGGGCCACATGACCGAAAAGGTACACAAAAAAAAAACGAAATGAAATTCACCTGAACCAATGTTATTAGAAACCGATGGCTCTCTTCAAGAGATATTTGAAGTTGATCTTTGTTTTTAGGCGTCAGAAAATGGCTTTACGTCGTACTTAAAATGTAAATTATAATTCGTGCCTTTTCGTGCCTCTTTTTGGTAAATATTCCCATTGATCCTCCAATTTCTAGGCGTAGTTTAACATCTTTTATTCGCGGCTCACCTCAAGAATGGCTTCTTTTTAGTTTTAAAATCCATTTGTATTTTTGTTTTTTAAAGCAGACACACTTTCTTTACAATTCAAATAATTTGAATTATTATCATGTTCCACAAAGAAAAAATACATTCACTGTTCCTGTTAGATTCTAAATTAAATGTCCACTTGTACTACTTGTAGTTTTTTCGACTTTCCCATTTCATAAACCTACACATGTTAAAAGTCATGGTACCAATCTATCTGAGTAAAAGTGAGGGCCTAACGAAGGCAAAGATACATTTATCAATCTTTTTTTTTTTTTTGGAGTGACGGGATTTTCAACAATTTGTGCCGACGGTTCTGCGGGCCAGATGGAACTATGTCGCGGGCCGGATTTGGCCCGCGGGCCGTAGTTTGGACATCACTGATCTAGACTGTCTAATCAGTAGACTGTAGTGCAGATCTAGAACTAGATCTAGATTAATAAGGCTTCTCAGAAGATTAATGAGGATAGGAGTGTAGTATCTTCAGTGGCTGCACAGCCCCAGCTGTGACCTATATATTTTGTCACATTCACTGTGGTCGATTAAGATTTCTTTTTCGCCTTCTGCGTCTATTCTCAACAGTGTATCCCGCGGCCATTGTGAGTGACCTCCAGGTGTCTCATTCTAAAGCCGCATGCCACCAGGGGCTCTAGTCTCTTAATAGAATCCTAAATGCTGATGGTAAAGTCATTGGCAAAAAAAAATGAAAAATAAAAAAAAATGGAGCAGCTGCTTGACACAAACATTAATTTAAAAACAAAAAAAGCTAAAAATATTCTACAAATAAGAAATCACCCTTTGGGTCAGGATTTTGTGATTTTACCATCACAACAGAGATACAAGACACCGATAGCAAAGACAAGCAGACACAAAACTTCTTTTGTTCTACTGCCAAGCAAATCATTATATAGAAACAATCTGATAAAAACTTTTTTACATGTAAATTATGAGCTAGTCTGGTAAGAACGTACATTTTTATTATAGTTATAATATTTTGTTTAGGCTTGATGCCCTAACTGTAAGACACATTTTCTTACGGGCAATGAAAATGATTATTTTTTTTATGTCAGCTAGGATAAGGATCTAGATTTAGATTACTCTAGACCTAGATCTAGATCTAGATCTATATTAGATCTATATCTAAATAAAAGCGTAATTATCTAGGAGAGATCAACCCGAGTAGCCATAAATGTTACTGTAGACTTTCATTCTAATCTTGTAGTCACTATCAAGAGGTCAAATTGATATAAATCAATATAGACAAAATGTACTTACTTAAAAAAGATTATAATCTGATTCATTGTGTATATTTCTTCTCCCTGTCTTCGCTGTGACGTTGTGATCCCTAGTGCTAAAATAACTGAAGGCTGCACACGTGTAGAACACACATGCCATTTATTACCATGGTGCGTAACTTTATAGAACTATTTTGAAAACATAACAATATCATGGCAAAGGCCTTTCTGTTTTCGGTAAGCTTAAAATAGGGTCGGCGTTACAAAAGTCCACTCCTTTTTCAGTAGGCCTATACAGTTTAAGAGCTTTCTTGAGTGTCCGAAATGGAGTCAAACATAGGCCCTTTAGTTAGGCCATAATTAATTAATATAAATGATTTCGATTTCAAAGATTAAATTATTATCTTATCTTATAAAATAAGGCCGTTACTTCTACAAAGAAGATGATTACGTCCTATACGTCATGCCTCTAATCATGTATGTTAACCAATGTCTTAATTTCTGCCAATTCATTTCATTTCCTAGCTAGCTCAGGTAACTTATTTTATGCTCTTATAGCACTAGGAAGAACGAGCATTTGTACCATTTTGTCCTAGCACATGGGACGAGGAATGTGCCTTTAATCTAGACTATAGAGAAGTATTGAACTAAATGGTAGAAATAAGTGATTGGCGCTTTATTGACCATAATTATTAATGGACCTCTTACATTTAGGTAAAAATATAACCACATTTTTTGTTTAGGTGTCAGGACTAGTTTAGCTAAGTTCTCATATTACCATGTGGGGGAGGCCGGAAAAAGTGTCCCTAAATGGATCCTTTGTATTCCTAAACTCAAACGACAGAATATTAAAAGCAAGTGAGAAACTGCGTAGCAGTTAAAACACTTTTAGGTTTCTTTCTTAAACTATTTTTTTTCCTTGCAACGCGCAGTGTACTCGGTATCTTGGCAGCCGACTGGAAATTGTGTTTATCATAGCAACGTTCTGTGTACTCGGTATCATGGCAGCCATCCGGAGATGTTGTTTATCTTAGTAACTTGCAGTGTACTCTGTATCTTGGCAGCCAACTGTGGATTTTTTTTATCATAGCAACGTGCAGTGTATTCGGTATCTTGGCAGCCATCCTGAGATTTTGTTTATCATAGCAACGTGAAGTGTATTCTTTGTCTTGGAAGCCAGCTGGAGATTTTTTTATAATAGCAGCATGCAGTGTACTCAATATCTTGGAAATTAAGTTCCTTTTCTCTGTTGCTATGGCACTAGGGAAAAGTAGAAGCACTTGTAAGATTATGTCCTAGCATGTGGAACAAGGAATAAAGTTTATCTTTGTATTTTGTTATCAAACTGATATTAACTCACTCTGTATGTCTGTCTGTCTGTATGGTAAAATGTTTGTTCCCATTATTTCTCATACAGGACAATTTTGCGCAACCTCCTATGTGTCTAGATTCTATACACAGACGGCGGAAAAAAAATCTTAAATGACCATTGGCGGAAAATGGTTATGGTTGCCCTGGATGTGGCAAAATATGTAGGTCATGGCTGGGGATACAAAGGCAGGGAAAAAAATTGCATTCCTCATTGATCTTCGGACTCGAAGACAACCTTCATTATTAATAGTTTAAATAATAAAATCAAAACATGGCAACTTCAAAGTGTGAGTGCAAAAATTGTAGATAGATAATTTCTAGTTACTTAAATTAAGAAAACTGTATTTTTTGTGTGTTTGAAATATTTTAAGACACAAATAGAAATCCATTTTTTCAATGCACTTCTTAGTTATGGATCCTGAGTTTGCTAGACGGAAATAAGCCAAAGACGGAAGTAGTTCTATTGTGAAAATAACACAAAATCAACACCCATATCAATTAAACGAGAGAGCGCTTTTTTAGTGATAGAACATATTATAGTGGTTTTTTTTGTTTGCTGAATTATGAGTTATTCTGTCTAGTAATATTTACATGCCATTATTGTAAGGCAAGTATTTTTGGTCAATCATAAATCACATAACAAGGGAATTAAATCTAGGCCTAAAGTAAAGACTGCTTCTTCTATCATAAATCATAAGTCATAAGTGAATTATACCTAGACTGTTTTGTCTATCATAGCAAGTGCATTTGATCTAGATCTTGAGAATGCTTCGTCTATCATAACACGTGACTTTGAAAGAGGCCTATATGTATAATATTATAGATGCTTCATCTATCATAACAATTAGATTACATCTAGACCTAAAGACCTCTTCCTCTATCATAAGTAAATTAGATCTAGGCCTAAAGACTGCTTCGTCTATCACAATGAAATTAGATCTAGGCCTAAAGACTGGTCGGTCTATCATAGGTTAATTAGATTTATGCCTAAAGATTGCTTGGTCTATCATACGTAAATTAGATCTAATCCAAAAGACTGCTTCGTCTATTATAAGTAAATTAGATCTAAGCCTAAAGACTGCTAAATCATAAATCAAGTTCTGTGAAAAACATTATTATTGAAAAAAAAAATTAAAAACATTCAGCTACAATAGACCCTTGATGGCCAATGTAAAAAATTAACATTTTGTCATCATCAAGATGTACATAGATGTCTATTTCTAAGCGCTGGTTATGAGTGTGTAGTATGTTTTCTTTTCATATGTGAATGTTGTGCACATGGGCGCCCGCAGGATTTTTTGCAGGGGGGTGCAAGCACTGGCGGATCCGGGGGGGGGGG
>JADKLZ010079391.1:2944879-2962408 GCA_021533235.1 Biomphalaria straminea
CACCCCCCACTCGCTTTCCCCCCCCCCCGAGAAGTAATGAAGAAACTTAAGAATTAAAATATGTAATGTAAAACCGTATTCTGTAATAACTCCCAAAATCCAAACGTGTTTTTTTTTTCTCGGCGGTAAAAACTCAATATCATCCAATATCATGTTTTTCTGCCAGTAGTCTCTCCTTCCTCAAGATGACATCTCTGACGTGTTCCTCAGGATGGTCAAGATGGTTTTTCATTATACCATTAATGTTACTGCTGAGCTGCTGTTGAGCGGCCACTATGTTAAGTTGGAAAGACTGCAACACCATAGAAACTGTTTCAAGAACAGATGAATAATTGACGACAATGAAAAGACAAATCAGAAACACAAGAGGAAGAGACATTTACTACACAAGTGCAGTTTATCTGGTTCACTTGCAGTCGTTATTTTAAGATCCGCCAAACAGTCAATGATCTCTAAGTTGAGACTTTAAGCTTGAAGTTGAATAGATTCGTATTTTTCAGTTCATTGTGTCTCACACAAAGAGGTAAATGTAGTACCAACGCTATTTCTAGGGACTGATACGGAAGAAGATTTCTAGCCATCACGGGGCAGCCTTGACCGAGTAGTTTGTCCATGTCTAGACTTACAATGCCGTTAGACACATGTAGCATGTCTCTCTGAACCACAGGAACTAAGCTAATGAATACAATCGCAATCTACAAACCGAACACTCAAAGACATCTGCTCAGTGCCTGAGATATCTGCAGTTTCATCACTAAAATACCCAACAAATACAGTTAATTCATGATGCTGCAGCTTGTAGTTTTGGGGCTCTTGTTGCTGCCAGTGCTCCGTTGATCCAAATCAACGTTTTGACTCGAATGACGACATGTGAAGAACATTCTTGTATTTCTTCTATTGTAAACTGGTGAACGTGTTTAACCCGCTGTTGTATCGAGCGCTGACACCGAACGCAACTATATAGTATTTATCACATCAAAAGATAATTGGCAAAAAAAAAAAAAAAATTGTCTAGACCTTAGCTAAATATAAACAAATAATTGTAACATTTTACGTCAAGACAATTTTTTTCCCTTTGCAACTTCTTATGTGACTAAAGAATCTGCCAATTCTTTGTACTTTCAACCTTCTTTCTACTACTACTGTGGTCCTGCAATCCAGGACCTTCCTTAAATGCTCGCTCTTCATCTGGATCTATCCAGTGCCACTTTTTCCCAGCTGTTGATGTCGATTTTGAAGAGCTTTATGTTGCGTTTGCATACATCAGTATACCTCAGCAGTGGACGACCAGCGGATCTCATGCCTTCTGTTAAATCACAACACAGAATGTTTTGTGAAGGTCGACCTTTTGGCATTCATACTAGGCCTGACTATAGCTATGTGCAAACACGCTATAGAATATTTGACACCCTAGTTTATAACAGCAAGCCTATAATAAATCGTGCATGGTCGAACATGAACTACAGATTTGCCTATTCTATCTTTACAACTGTTTTTATGTGGAAGTACTTCTTTTAAAATTACTACACTTTATAATATTCTAATGATAGGCTTTTGAAACTTAGACGACCAAATTTTCATAAATATTAATTTATTAAACTCTTGCATTAATAATGAATGGGATCCTTAGGGGGGTACATGATATTACACTTGCACCCCCCTGGATTCTAACTGAATCTAGATCTACGTAATACAAAAATAACAGATCTGAAAGATGTATTTCATTATTTTAAAAATGGCTAAAATGTGGTTACTCGGAATTCAGAGGCGCGCACATAAACGGTTGGCCATCCATTCCATACACCTTATCTACTTATTTCTACTACTACATTAACCAGTGGAAGCACTACTTGTTCAGTTGCTACTTAGAAATTAATTGATTTGATGATGCAAAAAAAATGGCTAGAATTTGGCTACTCAAAATCCATGGGGGGGGGTGCAAGTGCACCCCTTTGAATCCCCCTGCGGGCGCCCATGCTTGCACCCCCATGGATTCTGTCTAAATCTACATCTACGTAATAAAAACACATCTGGATGATTTTATTTTATTATAAAATATTTTTTTTAATTGGCTACAATATGGCTACTCACAATTCAAAGGCATGCATAGTTGGCCATTCATTCCATACGCTTGGGCTAATCTACTACTACATTAACCAATGGAAGCACTACATGTTCAGCTGCTACTTAGAAGTTAATTGATCTGATGGTGCAAAAAAATTACTAAAATTTGACTACTCAGAATCCAGGGGGGTGCAAGTGCACCCCCTTGCACCCCCCTGCGGGCGCCCATGTTTTTTTGTGCATCTATATTGTAAATCTATGTTGTTGTTGTACAGTATTTACGCCGAGGTTGTCAATTGTAGTCAAGACAAATTTCCATTTGTTTGGATCAATAAAGTTATCTTATCTTATCTTATCATGACAAGTCCATTTTATAAGGGCCAATGTAGGCTTAATCTATCTCGACAATTACATTAGATCTAAGCCTCAATACCTATTCATCTATCATATGTGGATTAGATCATTACTAAAAGTTCTATTCTATTTCTAGGTTTACGCTTGGCATTCAAAATGTTTCTTGCATTTGCGTACCTGTTAGTATGCGATTGTCCTGTAACCAGATCAGGTAAAACAATAAAGGGAGCCTACTATTTATTTTTTTTTTACAATCTTTTATAATTTCATTCTGTCAGTTTGTTTGGGTTCTTGTACACATTTTTTTTCAACAATTAATCATACTCGAATTAAATTTAAAATTTTCATCCCTATTTATAGTCGAAGGCCAATAAGTGGCTATTAATTATTTGTTCTTTATACAGAAAAGGGAATCAATACATAGCAATATTAAAATTTATGGCTGTGTACTAATGTACTTTCCTTCAAGTAAGCTTTTTTTTTTTTTCAAAAGTATTTTCGCTATTTTGATCTTTATATTTCAAGAGTTTAGTCATGTATTGCAGTTAGTCACAACAGATTCTTCCCCAATTTAAGTAGCGAAATTCCACACCTGTTATTGTTTGTAAAATGTTTAACATGTTTCGGATGTTCCTTTAGAGTTGAAGATAGTCACTTTGTAGTCCAAACCTTCCGCAGGACGACGGGGGATGGGAGCGGGCAGGGTTTGAACCCGGGATCATCGATAAATCTAAACGACAGTCCAGTGCGCAAACCGCACGACCAGGCAGCCATCCTGTAATTAATCCAGGCAAATTCATTATTTACCGATTACGAGTATCATCTCATATGAAATGTTTGCCTTTTTTAGCAATATTCTTAGCAAAATATATAGTTCACGGCTGGGTCTTAGTAGCCTCTCCCACCCCCACCCAAAAAAATAAATAATTTTGATATTAACTTTGGAATTTAAAAAAAAAATCATTTTCAACATTTCACTTAGTTTTAAGAATTCGTTATGGCGCTCTTCCTAAGCTTTTATAAAGTGGATTCAGTCACATGACACTTTGTAACCAACCATACTAACAGTAGAAATTTACATCGTCTGCTCCCCGTTGCAAGCTAGGAAAGTATAACCATTACTTTACTTTTACTTTTATTTTAACAAAGGTTTCAAGATAGAAATTATGGTCGAATGAAGTCATATTATGTACTATGCCTTTGTAAAAATACATTTTAAAAAAAGATTTTATTCTAAGTTATGTATACTTCCATTAGGGTCTACATAACTTTGAATAAATTCTTTTTTTTTTAAAGTCTAATCAAGCCAAATATTGATATTGTGTATTGAGCACCTTGCTATACGGAAGTGAAACGTGGTCAACATACTCATGGCAGGAAAAAAAGCTGAATGTCTTCCACCTCCGATGCCTAAGGCGGATCTTTAAAAAAAGGTGGCAAGATAAGATAACCAACGAGGAAGTGTTACAAAGAGCAGGTTGCCAGGACATCCGCTCTGTTATCAGCAGCAGACGCCTTGGCTGGCTTGGCCACGTTCGTAGAATGCCAGTAGGTCGACTCCCACAGGATATTCTGTATGGCGATCTAATAGAAGGCAGAAGAGCCGCTGGTCGTCCACTCTTACGTTATACAGATGTATGCAAACGGGACATGAAGCTCTTTTAAGATCGACACCAGCAACTGGGAAGAGGTGGCACAAGATAGATCCACTTGGAGAGAGAGCATAAAGAAGGGGTCTTTGATTGCAGATGCCATACACAACAGAAGCAGAAAGAAGGGTGAAAGTGCAACGGCGCCTGGTGACTACATATGCCCAACCTGCGATCGCAGCTGTGTATCAAGGATCGGCCTCTTTAGTCACACAAGAGCTTGCAAGGGGAAAAGATCGTCTCTAGAGACGTAAAATGCCACAGAATCAAGCCAAATTTAAATGTTTTCCTTTAAATTTAAAACAAAATTATAACAATATTAGTCAAACTGGAGCTTGTAATTCTCCTACACCAATTATTAATTTTATAAGAAAATCGTTGAGCTGTTTTTTTTTTTTTTTGAGAACAGCTGTCCAGGTTCCAAATGGGACCTCCTTACGGTTGGAGAGCGTCTCCTACGATTCGGTATGAACATTACAACCTTACAATGGGTGCCCGCCCATTTGGTTGGTCACGAATTGGTCATTCACCTCGCGAAAACCGCACTCATGCGCGATGAACCGTGCACATACCAAAGTGTACGATCACTGGCCGGCAAAAGAATGTTGGCGACTCGGTAATATGGCTGGGATTCTTCGGGTAAGGGCCGTGAGCTCCAAAGGACAATAAATAGACCAGACGGAAAGGATGCGTGGTGGCAACTCAATCGTGCGGAACAGGCCGTCCTAGCCTATTCCCGAGTCGATCACTGTCCAATTGGTAGTTACCTCGGATGGTGTGGAAGGAAACTACAACACACAGTGCCACCACTGCGTGGAGGACGACGAGACAATAGAACACATTCTTTATGAATGCCTTTTTTTGCCTGAAAAACGATCGGGATAAGGATTTGATCAAGAGAAAACTGGTCCATGTCTGACACTAAGACTGTCCTTGTATGGGGACAAGGCGACCTTAAAACTCACTGCTCGCTTCCTTTCACTTGCTCTAACGGAGTCATTCTCAGCATGGTTCGCTACAAAAGGGGTTTTTGATTCGGTAGAAATGTGTAACCCCTCTTGTCTACGCTCACGAATTTAGTAACTGTAGTTTGCTTTTGTTTTATATCAAAATTAAACATTTTTATCGCCAAAATCATCTATTGAGAGTGGCTGAGGGTTTCATTAAAAAATCGCTAGAAGTTATTTTTTTTTAACAAAACCCATTAGCTACGCTCATAGAATTTGATGACTGTACTTTAGAATAACATTCAAAAAGGGACTTAAACATCAAAACTCTTTGTAAGGAAGATGGTTTAAACTTAAAACCTTTCTGGGGTGGGGTTGTAACTTAAGATCATCTGGAGGGGGAGAGAAACTCAAAAACCTCCTTGGCTGGGCTGGGGCAAGTGATGGCATGAGATTACAATCTCATTTAAGAGAAAAAAAAAAAAATAATGTAAAAAAATCAGTCACGAAATTTCACACCACACCAGCTACCGGGGGGGGGAGGGGTTTCATTTCCAGTAGGGTGAAACCCCCTCCCCATTTCGACTTTCGGAGGCGCGTTGGCTGAGCGGTAAAGCGCTTGGCTTCTGAACCGGGGGTGCCGGGTTCGAATCCTGGTGAAGACTGAGATTTTTATTTCGGGGTTCTTGGGCGACTTTGAGTCCACCAAGCTCTAATGGCTACCTGAAATTAGTTGCTGAAAAGTAAAGGCGGTTAGTTGGTCGTTGTGCTAATCGTACGCCACAGAAAAAGATGACCATTACATGATCTGCCCTGTAGACGACAAGGTCAGAAAGGGGAACTTAATGCCCATGTCATAACAATTTACACCCTTCTCTATTACAGTAAGTGGCAATGTTGAAAATATTGGTTTTACATTGAAATATTTCATTGATGTTATTTGACGTTTCTACAGTAAACATTTCGTCAGTGGGCACTCACTACATAATACCATGGCTTCCATTTGACATCAAAGATGGAGCACGCAGCTTCTTATATCTTTATACATTCTCTACTGCTCAAGTGGAGGTAAGCAGTTCTCTGTCACGTGATCTTTTGGATATTATGAGGGGGGGGGGGGGGGAAACTACAATTATAATAGATAGTTTGATCAAATTAACACCGTTAGTAAAATCACTTCATCAACAGATGCTCGAGATATATCCTAAAGATACACTGGTATGACAAAGTAGAAAACACCAAACTGTGGGAGATGAGCGGGCAGAAAAATATAGAGGTACAGATCTTAGAGAGGAAATGGAGTTGGATTGGTCACACCAGCAACAGAGCCTATCAATAACCTAACGGTTATTTACAAACTATTGTAAAAAAACGCAAATTAGAACTCTATGGCCATATCCAGGGGCGTAGCTAGGGGTACGCAAACCATTAAGACTCTTCTAATGAATAATATCGTTGTTTATTAGCTAAATAATGCAGAAGTGACAAATCTCGATTCATATCGCTTCACGTGGTGCATTCTGTGCAGCAAAGACATCTTTAACATCATCTACATCGATACTTTCTAGTATTTGTGACTTCACTTATATTAAAGCCATGATATACCTTTATTGCGTCATTGTGCTCCTGGGATAGTTTTTTTTTAGAATGACGCAATGGAAGTGGCTTGAGTTAGCGATATTCAGAGGACGTTGCAAGGTTTGAGCCTATTGGTGATTGTATTACTAGTTTGTTGATGAAACGTGCTCGTGCATCAGTGACATCATTGAACAAGCGATTTGCCATTTATTTCATCATACAAACAGTAAAAAATAACACAGTTTGTCATAAGAATGTCATCATCCAACAGGTGTCTTGGTCCAAGAAGAAACCCAAAGGTATCCATTTTCTTTCCAGCCTTTTTAATCTGTCCTTCATCCACATATGAAATCTGTCCAGCACTTCTGTCGCAACACGTTTGAATTGCAGTTCTATTGACAGTCCAACTGAGTCCTACATTAGAACTTAACGTCCCAACAAGTCTTTTCTTTCTTCTGGTTGTTGTGATTACAGGGAATCCATAGTATTCACTACCTTCTTTTGCTTTTTCGTTGGATTGGGTGATCAGTTTCGTCCGTTTCTCACCATTTTGCAGAAAGCATGAATGAGTTTCAATTTATGTATTGTTTATGTTTTGTGCGAAAGCACAAAGATTAACGACAAACTCTAGTGTAAAAAATCCATATCTTGCTATGCTCGAGTATAGAAATACTCCGATAAGCATCACAACTGCTTATGAGTAGAAGACTCAGGGACAAAATAATCCAACTGATCCCAAACTATTGAAACCATCGGTAACTGAAAATGCAGATGCATTACTCAACGAACGACAGATGAAAAGCTAAGTGAAATACGATGCAAAAGCAAGACTACCTAAAGATTACTCCGTCGGAGAGAAAGCGAGAGTTCGTCAAGGACAAACATGGCAGGAAGAAGTTGTGTTAATAAGAAACATTCCTCACCTAGATCTTACATCATAAACTAACGATGCAAAAACACAGGAAAAATCAACGCTTTTTGAACAAGATTTTCTATGAAAATATATCTGGGTACTATGATAACGATGAAAGCAACGAACAGTAAACTGTTAGAACAAACGAAACAGACAGTTATAGATCAACGTCTAGATAACCTGTTGTGCCAGTAAACACCCAGAAGTGGTCGAATTGTTAAAGTTCCTAGTAGAAATCAGTATTAAGAACATTAAAAAGAAGGGTGTGATAATAACTTCAAAAGGAGGATCTCTGGGGTTAATTTGAAAAAAAAAGTTGAACAATTCATGTATAGTTACAAAAAAAGATGACAATTGTTGAATCTATCTCAGCAGAATGAAAAGCTGACAGGTTTAGAGGTGATTATCATAGTTCAGAAATATTGCTTTTGGATTTATACCTAACAGACATATGCACAGGCCAGACAGACGGCCACTCATTGTGGCTGCGTTATCATATGTTTAGCTTTTGCGTCACGCTGTTTTGTATCCCCACTCTGGTCAACTCGGTATGGGGGAAGTTCCCATAGAAAGAATAACATTTTTTTATTTCACAAATAAAAAATATGCTATGATTGTGAAATTTCCTCTGATAAGGTTGTGTTTAGTACTGTTTACTCATTTTCCCACCTTTGCAATTCACTCTTTTATCACTCTATAACAACGATTTTTTTTTATTTAGAAAATCCTTTTTCCATTTGAATGCGGAAAGATGAATAGATGGGTAATAACTCGAGTGTGTAGTTAATTCTGAAATTAAAGAAGCCAAACCCGAATAATGGACAATTCTAGCATTGTTTAGAATAACTATTGGATCTGTTATACTCGTTTATGTAAATTCTGCTTTAAGGTTAATTAGCGTAACCTTAAAATACTCGCCATTCAAATCTATTATTAGTAAAGGTAACAAGATACCTGGAATTCCCTGTATACGGGGGCGGCCTTAGCAGTGCGACGGGCCCTGGACGAGTGTCTTGTGCGGGGCCCTGAGCCGTAAGGGTAGACTATATATAACCCGTACCACATCACGCTAACGGGCTAATCCGTCTCTAACGCTGTCATTGGCCTTCAACAATAACAATTCCGTATATCCGCTTTTAACACTGTGGGCCTTATTTTTATTACAAAACAGAATATTACTTAGGTACTGTTTGCCTACTGTTGTACATACTTTGTTGTTATTGTTCTGCATAAAAGATTTCCTTGGAAGTATAAAAGAAAAATACTCCCATGGCCTCAAGATGTCTATGCACAGAAGCATATAAAACACATAGGCGAAAGTAATCAATCCAAAGAGTTTATTTTGTATTCAAACATCAACGTCTAATCGGTTTTTATTAGGAAAATGTGTAGTGATCAAGTTTGTTACAATAAAATCACTTGCCACCTCCAAGGCCGCTGCTGCTGTATATCATACATTATTATTCGTGGCAACAAAGAGAATAATACTCTTTGTTTTTGCTACAAGAACATATTTGATCTCTTTAATCGACAACAAATCTATTAAAGATTTGTATTTAAAAATGTAAAACTAACTTTAAAAAACTACTTTGATCTCTGTGTGAAAAAAATTAAACATTTGCGCACCATCTTATTGAAGATTGATTTATTATAGAACTATGGAAGGAAAGTAATGAAATTAAATGTATCGATGTATGATTAGTTATTGCGTTTTAAGTACATAATACATTGTTTACACCTAAATTGCGTAGAGCGGTGTAGATACCGTTTACTTTGTTATTTATTTTGCTGGTGATCTCCGGCTGTCTCGTTCTTTTGGCCGCATACAACCAGGTGCTCTCTTCTATGTCAATTGTCAGCTAAGACAAGTTGGCGCCTAAGCTGGTCATCTAAGCATTTCGGTGTTACGCCGACCACTTTATTAGCTCACCAAAAAAAAAAAAAAAGACCGCCTTTGGCATGCGTTTGTCTGAGATTCGTCTCTCATAAAGGATACTGCTTTGTCAAGCTTAACTGTCGGACTTAAAGAATTCCCACTATACAAAGGCCCAAAAGAAAATTTGCTACCGAGGACAGACGCAGATGCGAAAAGAAAATCTTAATCGACCATCGGAGGACAATGGTTATGCTTGCCCTGGATGTGGCAAAATATGTAGGTCACATCTGGGGCTGCGTAACCACGGAAAATACTGCATTTCTCATTAATCTTCGGATTTTTTTATTATTATTATTATTGCTTTTATATAGCGCTACTTTCATGCTTATAGCATGCTCAGAGCGCTTTGGTCCAATCTCATTTGTGGACCAGTGGGGGGAGGGGGTATCTAGGAGTTTGTTTTCCGTGCTGTCTTTAGGCGCTCGGTAAACACAACTCTGCCCGAGTCGGGTGTCGAACATCGAGCCCCCTTCTAGGTAGCCGAGCCAAGCCAAGTTCAAGCGCCTCTTAGCCTCTCGACCACGCTTCCCACTATACAAAGGCCCAAAAGAAAATTACTGGATTTACTGGTAAAATTATGACCATGTGTTCATGCTTCAGTGTCTAATGTCCCGTACCAAAACAAAGGAAATGGTGATTACACAGCTGCTCTACTCCTTACTTGCTCACACTGAACAAGATATCTAGCTAGCGGTCAACGAGTTTGCGTACGCTGCAGCCACTTTTGATTTATCTATTAACCTCAGTAAAAAACTTGGGGTTAGGGCGTGGTGACGAAAGGCCCAGGAGATATCTGAATGGAGGGATGTGTTAAAGCAGGCCATATCCTTCCATGGGCTGTAGCACCAGTAGCAGTAGTATATAACCTTTGTTAGTAGGCTATAAATTATTTAACCGAGCAAGGCTCGGCCACCTGATATAATAATCCATAAATATTGAAAAAAAAAAACACCCGTTGACACTATTTGTCAATCAAATATATTAATTTATGTATTTACAAACATCCATTTGGGCCCCCCCTAGGTGGGGGTCCATGGGGATTTTCAAAACCTCCCCTCCCCCCCCACGCTACGCCACTGGCCATATCACAAGGTCACCAGGACTCGCAAAAAAGGGAAATAAAATTTACATTTTTAGTAATATGGTTGTGAATGTGCGGTTATTTCCCTTATTTTAGCATTCTAAAACTATTTTGCATGTTTTTATATCACTGTCCGTTTTTAACATTACAATTTTTTTACAACATTGTTACATTGTCAGGTACATTTAAAAATTCATCTATGGTACAGTATTGATGTCATTACTGGTAATATAGTCATCCCAGCTAGGTCGATAGTTAACGTCACGTTGGAATCTCATATGGGGTGAGGGTCATTTATAGCTTTTTTTTTCTAGACATTCTCGTTCTGTCTCTAGCGCCACATTAAGTCGATATACTTTGATTTCTTTCTCTTTATTCCTCATTATGTCGATATGTCATTTCATTTCTGTCTCTATCCACTCATTATGTCGATATGTCATTTGATTTCTGAATTCTTTTCTACATTGCTCTCCGTCTACACCTTTCTCTTTTTTTTTCGTCATTATTTGACACTCTTTTGCCTAGTCTTCATTCTGCCTCGTTGTCTTTCACTCAGTCTACCAGAATCTCACTTGTTCCTCTTTTCCAATTTTCTAAATGTCTTTATCCGTCTATAAGTCTCTCTCTTTTCAGCCTCTGCCTCTTTGTCTATGTGTATCTCTGTCTCTTTCTTTATTTTTGTCATTGTCGTCTATCTCTCTCTCTCTCACTCTCTCTCTCTCTCTCTCTCTCTCTCTCAAGCTAGTTAGATAGACAGACAGACAGACAGATATATAGACAGAAACACAGACAGAATGATATCTATCTATCTATCTATCTATCTATCTATCTATATATATATATATATAGATAGATAGATAGATAGATAGATAGATAGATAGATAGATAGATAGATAGATAGATGGATAGATAGATAGATAAAAAGTCAGATAAGAGGTAGATAAAAAGACAGAAAACAGATAGACAAATGACAGAAAATCAGACAATGAGAATGACAAAAACTTTTGTTTTATGTGTTGGACTTTTTTTTTTTGTTTTTTGTTTTCTTCCAAGGCTCCTCAAAACTCAACCAATCGAGAAAGTGGAGTTCTTGATATTGGAAGGCAATGGAGACTATGGCCTGACAGTATATTTTCAAAAAAACAATCACAATATGGCGAGCTTTACGGCCATATCAGAAAAATATTTCGGCCCGAAATATTATTTTATTGCAATAAAGTGAGTATTTAAAAAATTGTGTATACGTTTGGTGGACTACTTATAGCAGAGTGAGATCAAGTTTTCTTAGTCCTTCATCCAATATGAAAGAGACATTTGACTTATTGAACAAATAAGCAAATCATTAGCGGTAATGAAGAAGCGTTGAGATGAAAATCATTCCACGCATTGAGATTTTCTTAAAACGTGTAGCTTATTTTTTTCTAAATTTAGTTGGAAATAGTAAATTAAAATGACTGTTAAGAAATCTTCAGTAAATGAACAATTACAAGAAAATAATAAACAGAGCACGATAGATATCATAGTAGAAAAAGAGATACAGTAGAGATATAAACTAGAAAAGAGAGACAATGGAGATATCAAACAGAAAAGAGAGACAATAGAGATATCAAACAGAAAAGAGAGACAATAGAGATATCAAACAGAAAATAGAGACAATTGAGATATCAAACAGGAAAAAGAGATATCAAACAGAAAAGAGAAACAATGAAGATATCAAACAGGAAAAAGAGATATAAAACAGAAAAGAGAAACAATAGAGATTTCAAGCAGGAAAAAAGAGATATCAAACAGAAAAGAGAAACAAAAGAGATATCAAACAGAAAAGAGAAACAATACAAATATTTTACCCGACAACACTGGAATCAACAAAAATTTTTAACCAATTAGTTAATTGACTATTGACAATAAACTATTTTGTTTGGTATCTCAAACAACGGGAAAAAAATAGTACTTGACAGAGTGGTTGTATAAGCTGACCAAGTTCCCTTTAGATTAGGCTTCCGTCTTAGGCTTACTGAACACAAACATGAAATAAAAACAATTGATCACTTTACATTCTCTAATATATCACAAGTAGAATGGTAACGCGTTGGCCTGAGTAGCTTGAGAAGGATTTAGCCCACCAGTTTAAATTAGAACTTTAAAAAATACATGTAAAAAGCGATCACCTAGATACCCATTTTTCTTCCCCGTTCCAAATTATACAGGAAATCAATAGGATCATAGTGCATTAAGAACACTAAAAGCATGACATAGTGCGAAACAAAAACAATTGATAAAAAAAATATTTCTCATGGCACAGATTTATATTCGTTGGCTTAGATCTTTTTCAAATAAAATCTGAAGGCTGATTCAGACTAATTCATCTCATCATCATCTCAACCTGTGGTCCCTACTAGGTCGTCCGCCACCAACCAGCTTGCTACAGGCATCTCGGTTCTGGGCGAGTCTCTCCAACTGTCCCCATGTCTTGCCCATCTGCTTGGCTTCTGTTTCCAGATCGCGGCGCCATGTGTTCCTGGACCGTCCTCTATTCCTTTTCGTTGGGGGTTCCAGGTTAGGGCTTGCCTTGTTATGTTGGATGCGGGCTTGCGCAGGGTGTGACCTATCCATCTCCAGCGTCTCGGAAGGATATCTATTTCAATCGGCTGCTGTTTTGTTCTTTGCCACAGTTCCTCATTCGAGATCTTGTCTGGCCAGAGGATCATAAGAATCTTCCTCAGGCAGGTGTTGATGAATACTTGGATTTTTTTTGACGGTGGTGACGGTGGTTCTCCAGGTCTCTTCTCCATAAAGTAGTATCAGACTAATTGATGCACATAAATATAAGTTTCTTAGACGCGGTGGCTGAGCGGTAAAGCGCTTGCCTTCCGAACCAAGGTCCCGATGACGACTGTGATTTTTAACTTCGGGATATTTGGGCTGAGTCCAACCAGCTTTAACGGGTACCTGACATTAGTTGGGGAAAAGTAAAGGCGGTTGGTCTTTGTGCTGTCCTCATGACACCCTCGTTAACCGTGGGCCACAGAAACAGGTGACTTACAACATCATCTGCCCCCATAGCTCGCACAAATTTTATTATATACGTTTTGATTTGTTTATCTTTTCCTTAAGTATTTTTTTATTTTGCTTGTTTACTTTTTTAAAAATTTTAATTCCTCTTAATTTTTAGATGTTTACTTTTTTTTTTTCAGGAACGCCTATTTTGAAACGGAGATTGGTGTGATTGACGAGAGGATTAGAATAAACATATTTTGCAGTGGTATGTCCGATGCCTCGTACTACAAAGTCTCTGATTATAGGTAAACAAATGTACTTTGACATACTTACTGAGCGTTCAAAGCCTCAAAGTCAATCCAATATATAAAATAATGGAGCGCTTGGCTTCCGGACCGTGCTGCGGGTAGGAATCCTGTGAAATACTGTGATTTTTAATTTCAGGATCTTCGGGTCCTATGATTTTACACATCACCAATGGGGTTGCAATTTGAGCCGTGGCTTGTCTGCCCAGGCACTCCAGACAGTCTATTAGCTAATATATTAAGTAATTATAAAAGAACAAGTAAAGGTAATATGATACTAATAAAAGAGGTTTTACATAAAAAAGGTTTAATGATTCAATAACAAAATATGGCATGAATGATGATGATACTTAACTCTTTCTCTCCTAACTGACGATACCAACGTTGATTCCATCAGAATGTGGTAAACAATTACGGATAGAAAAGGTTAATAAATACTAGATCAGAAAGGCTAAGTTAGTTAATAAGGCAGGGACAGAAGACGAACTAGCCGACCTAGTGATGTGCATTGACAAGACTTCAGCAGCTTATGGCTTGGAAATAAATGCAGAAAAAACCCAAATCATGACCAATAGTCAACCGGGCTTTACAAAGGCCATCAGTATTGGAGGCGAAAAGCTAACTAGCGTTAGCAGCTTTAAATACCTCGGAGCTATTTCTCGGATGAGGGAACAAAGCCCGAACTAATGGTCTGAATAGCACAGTCCACAGCGGCCCTTTCTAAACTCAAGTTGATATGGAAAGATAAAGGCTTAGCCTTCGGCACCAAAATCAGACTGATTGACCTGGTCATGGCCACATTTCTATATGCTTGTGAGTCTTGGACGCTGACTGCAGAGCTAGAGAGGAGGATCCTAGCAATGGAAATGAGATGCTACCGAAGGATCCTAGGCATCACATTTAAAGACCGCATCACAAATCAAGAGATTAGAGACAGGGTTACGGCAGCGATCGGACCCCATGATGACCTGCTAAATACTGTGAAGAAACGAAAGCTCAAAATGTATGGCCATGTAACAAGATCTTCAGGACTCTCAAAGACCTTCCTCCAGGGAACAGTACCAGGAAAAAGAAAAAGAGGCAGACAGAGAAAGCGGTGGGAAGACAACATCAAAGAATGGACAGGAATTGAACGAGGTTTTAATCAGAGCAAAGGATAGAGAGGAATGTAGAAAGATGGTCCACAAGTCTTGCTTGGTGCCCCAACGGTCCACCAGACTAAGGGATAGGTAACAGGTAACAGGTAAGGTAAACAGGCAGGGCACCTTAGTCGTAGTGCAAACAGTCCAACCTGGGGTAACTATTCCTACATCCCAATGTCATGGATAAATGTCAGGTAGGGTATTAAAACTACAAATCATTATCAGGCATGACTCCAGGTCTGCGTGGCCATTCACAAGATTATAAAACCAACGATTTTTAGAACTACGAAATAAAGAAGAAATTCAAATAATCTAAATTACCCAGTACTGGGGTAGTAAGCAACAAACAGAGAGCTTCAGTCAAAGATCTTCTAGCCAAGCAAAACAAAAAGAGGCAATGACGCCAGCATAGCACGTCCTTTGAAACAGCGCAACTATGATGGTGCACAAAAGAAACACAGCTAGCAAAGAAGTAACTACGTATGCGCTTGACAGGTACCTGACATTAGTTTGAGAAAGTAAAAGCGGTTGCTCCTTGCGTTTGCCACTTAACCCTTTCATAAACTGTTGGCCACAGCAACAGATGACCTTTACATCATCTGCCCTATATGGATCGGAAGCTCCGAAAGGGAAAATATAATATCGTAGGAGTGTAACAACGGCTTCGTCTCACAAGAATGTGAGTAAAAATGAATGTTCAAATCATTGGAAAAAGTTTTACCAAAATAGAAAATTACACATTATAAAAAAAAAGTATCTTGCAATACTTTGGGTCTTTCCACATCAATGTAATATTTTTTCAGGACTAAATTGTGTATATTAGCACTGTAAATCCTATACTCTTAAGCGAGCAATTCTTGTATATATATATATATATATATATATATATATATATATTTCTTCTATTTCGAAAACGGCTCTAACGATTTTCTTTAAAATTTCAACGTATCTAAATGTTAGTGAGAAAAAAATTCTCAGCTCATTGGCCACATCGGGAAAACTCGAGTTTGACCGTTATATCGGTTTGAAAAATGTCTCATTATCGAAAAATTTATTTTGGTTTGATGGTTTTATGAATGACATGGAGAATTTATGAATGAAAGTTTTCCAATTTATGAATGAAAGTGACGTCAAAGGAAAAAAACTTGACACCCCCTACGTCACTAGGCTCACAGCAAGAAATGAAAAAAAAAAGTACACCTCCTACGTCACTGGCTTACAGCCGTTCACTAAAGCATTTCTTTGCAACAAGTTTTATCGCGTTTGAATGAATGAATAGACACAACTAGATTATTTGCGCACCGTAGTTGAAGGTTTAAAACAGTGAACATCAATCAAGCACGTGGTTATCTGAAGACGCTCAAGTGCTTCCAAGTGTTTCTACAAATTAATCGCTTGATTCCTTTATTATAAGGCACGTTAAAATAAGAATTTGATTAATTGTATATTTTTAATTAGCTATAATGTAGGCCGAAAAGAAAGATATGGACGCCGAATCTGGAATCTGGATGTCTGCCTGGTCGAGCGGTTTGCACGCTGGACTGTCGTTTGGATTTATCGATGGTCCCGGGTTCAAACCCTGCCCGCTCCCATCCCCCGTCGTCCTGCGGGAGGTTTGGACTAGGAAGTAACTATCTTCAATTCTGAAGGAACATCCGAAACATGTAAAACAACAAACAAACAATCTACGTCTAGATCTAGGTCTTGATTCTAGACTTACAACTAGATTCTCAGTTCTCCGTCGAAAAAACCGCCATGTTGCTCGCCGTTATTCTTCCCTAATAGCAGGAGGTTTGCGGCGTTGAAGAGATCTAATAATAATCTAATAGGTTTTCTGTTGTAATTTCTAGAAGAAAAGATGTTCACAACTTTTCAGGGAAACAAATAGATCTAGACGTCTACGTCTGAGCTATAGGATTTCAGCCAGATTTCAATCGCTTTTTTTCCTAGACTAGATCTAGATGTAACAGCATTGCCAATTCCACTCTAAATTTATAGAAGACAAATATTATTATAATTTTGTTCGATCTAAATCTTTGTTTTTTTTAGAAGGTCTTTTATATAGATTCATTTAGACAAACATTATTTATATAAACATAATAATTTTATTATTATTATTATTATTATTATTGACGTGAAGTTAATATTTTATTGACATAACGTTATTATTCGTAAATGCAATCATTAGTAATATCGTCAAGCTAGAAAATTCTGAGGAGCGTTTAAGGAAACTTGAGGATCTGCGACTTCGAGCTTCACATCGACTCGAAAAGGAAACCAACACACAATATTCTAAGCGGTCAACGAGTTTGCGTACGCTGCAGCCACTTTTGATTTAACTATAAACCTTAGTAAAAAACTTGGGGTTAGGGTGTGGTGACGAAAGGCCTAGAAGATATCTGAATGGAGGGATGTGTAAAAGCAGGCCATATCCTTCCATGGGCTGTAGCACCAGTAGCACCACTGGGATAGATGGATGGCAAAAGCCGGTATGAACTTCTTATGGTCTGACAGTCTTAGTGTTCTGTTTGTTCTATATGTAATTGTACATGGCGATTAAATA
>JADKLZ010079391.1:3036350-3049039 GCA_021533235.1 Biomphalaria straminea
TCTTAGTTCTAAATCTACCTCTAGCATTAATTCTAGCTCTACTTCTGTTCTTAAATTCTAACTCTACTTCTTATCTTAATTCTAACTCTACATCTGACCTTAATTCTTACTCTATATCAGTCAGTAATCTTGAGTCCAATTCGCCATAACCTTCTATTAAATTTACACCTTGTTGTTAGCTTTAAGGTGTCTCCTATCTCGTCTGCTAGCTCAACTACTTTAACCTGAACGGTTATGTTGTCAGCGACAGGCCTGTCGCCATTTATTTGTATATTAACACTACATGTCAGTACCACCGAGATAAAGGCGGCCCCTCAATTTCTGTGGTAATACCTAATGACCTTTTCTTCAACTTCTACGCGTGGGTGTAAGTATTAGGTTGTATTTTAAGTCTTGCTTTTACAACATACATTTATTTTACTTACTTGTCTGTCGTTAATGTCCGTCCAGCGTGTTTTTACAAAAAAAATATTTTTAGGTATAAGAAGGTTACATAGACAGTTAGTGTGGAGACAACAACTCACAAACGGCCCCCTAAGTTGTCCACCCAGGCAGGGCCGGTCTTAGGCCACTGCCACCTATGCGGTCGCAGTGGGCCCCGCGCTTTCATAGGCCCCGCGCTAATTGAAGGTGTAATGTGTAATTATTAAATTGCAAAAAATATAGGAAAAAATTCCAGGAAATCTCCTGAATTTATTAAAATCTCCTGAAAACTAAAAAAAAAAGTTTTGAAAAATAGACCAAATTATCATTTGTGGATGTCATTCATTGCGGTAAACGCCAGTCATACGCGCGATAAAAGAAAACAGGCATCGCCAGCTCTCATGTAGTAAAATGCAATAATCAAGCGAATTTCTACCTTAATCGTAAGTTACAATACTTTGTTTACTTTTATATTCACTGGGATATAAATATGCAATTGGTTACAGTACAGTACAGATTGCAATTTTAACTTAGTAAAGAATGAGTAAAATTCAAAGTCAATTTTTTTTTCTTATACAAAATCTTAATTTTCACTTATTATCCTTATTCCCACACAGACTAGGCCCCGCGCAATCAGTTTCGCATAGGGCCCCGCAATCGCTAGGACCGGCCCTGCACCCAGGCAGGTAAAAAAGGCAGGTTTCAATATTGTCATAAAGAACATCAGAAGTTCTGAAATTCTATTAAAGTCATATAACAGAGAAGAATGGAGAAAGAAGGTTGAATGATCTTGTGTGGTGCCCTAGCGGTCCACAGACAAGATATAGCTGAAAGTGAATGTGAAGTTAGATGTGAACCTGGCCTAACTAATGTCTTATAATTAATATATAATTGCTCTAATTGTTTTGTAAAGGGACAATCTCTTAATCCTCAAGGAAAAAAAACAATTCCGTACATCAACAAAAATTCTTTAGTTCTGTCTTATGAAGTACTGAGCTTTCTCCGGGAGGTGGGTCTATCTACGCAGATTTTATTTATTAAATTGTGAACATATAATATTTAGATAATATTTTTACTAAATTCTTAAATTTTTACTACCTTTACTATTTTAACTATTAATAGACCTTGCTTTTTAAAGATTTAACTGTATGGAATTTATTTATTGCATTAAGGGAGGGTAATCCTTGAACGATGACGGGCACGATATGGCCTAAATTGTGCCGAAATGCCTAAAAACTCAAAACTCAAACTTTTTTACTGCGGACCATTGTACGCTATAAATCAGATTGAACAAGTAGTGGCGTAGCTAGGGTGGAGAAGGAGGGGGACGAATTTGAAAATCCCCCAAGGCCCTCACTTGAAGGGGCCCCCAAATGAGTATTTGTTTACATTAAAAATTTAATATTACGCTAAATGCAGGGGACCCAAAGAGGTTAAGCTACCCCCCCACACACACCACATGGCTCCATCCGATGAAAAATTCCTAGCTACGCCACTGTGAACAAGTCATGTAAATAAAGTTTAGTGACTGGATATGTATAAAGGTTAATGAATAGCGATAATAATAATAATGATGATAACCTATGGGAACCTAGGCTTGGAGATTAAGCGGCTATTGAAATTATCCAAATTAACAATATACTCCATTGCTATATCAACCGAGGGGATAATAACAACTGAGCTCAAAAATAACTTTAAGGCCCTTGGCATTCCTAGGAACATCATCGTTGCCTGCCAGATGGCGGTACTGATGCAGACTTGCCACATCACAAGAAAATTCCTCAGTGGAAACTGATAAAGGGACTAAGTTGAATTTTGCTTCTCTTTAACGAAACTCGACTCTAGCAGCGCCAGACGATGACTACTCGTTCGTTTTCGACATAATGATAACAACAGTAGGTTTAGAAAAAAAAAAGGAAGCTGTCTAAAATAATAATGCACCATGTTGTTAACTTTAACCAAGGAGATAATGACAACTGACATCTTGAAGGCCTAAAAATCACACCCATCTCATCTCAGCCTGTGGTCCCTACTGGGGCATAGGCCACCAACCAGCTTTCTCCAGGCACCCCGGTTCTGGGCGAGTCTCTCCAACTGACCCTGTGTCTTGCCCATCTGCTTGGCTTCTGTTTACAGACCGCGGCGCCACGTGTTGCTGGGCCGTCCTGTATTCCTCTTTCCTTGGGGGTTCCAGGTTAGGGCTTGCCTTGTTAGGTTGGATACGGGCTTGCGAAGGGTGTGACCTGTGACGTTACTTTCTCTTTGTCACATGCCGAGGATTGTTAATAATATTGACTTGATAACTTGAATTCAATAAAGAAAGAAACTCTGAGATTTCTACAACAACAACTTTAATACAGCTTCTACTTTGTTGAACAAAAAGCTGACGTGTATAATTTTTTCCCTTAACCCCTTTCTATGATTGGCTATTCTAAAATTAACTTGTTTACGCTGGACAGCGCACTGACTTGACCTGGTTTCTAGAACATACTCTAACAGTGACACAACCAAAATCGTTACATGAGCCATCCATCCCCAGCGTCTCTGAAGGATATCTACTTCAAAGGGCTGCTGCTTTTTTTCTTTGCCACAGTTCCTCATTCGAGATCTTGTCTGGCCAGCGGATCATAAGAATCTTCCTCGGGCAGGTATTGATGAATACCTGGATTTTTTTGATGGTGGTGACGGTGGTTCTCCAGGTCTCTGCTCCATAAAGTAGTATCGGCTTAACAATGGTGTTAAATAGCCTTATCTTGGTGGTGGTGCTTAATTCCCTAGATCCCCAGGTGTTCTTCAGCTGATGGAAGGCTGCTCGAGCTTTACCAATGTGGGTTTTGACATCTGCATCTGTTCCTGCATAAAAGTTCCCCTTTCAGACCTTGTGGTCTATAGGGCAGATGATGTAAAGGTCATCTGATTCTGTGGCCTACAGTTAAATAGTAGGGTGTCATGTGGCCAGCACAACGACCAACCGCCTTTACTTCTCCCCAACTATAGTCAGGTACCCATTAGAGCTGGGTGGACTCAAGGGCGCCCGAAAATCCCGAAATAAAAATCCCAGTCTTCACCAGGATTCGAACCCGGGACCTCCAGTACGGAAGCCAAGCGCTTTACCACTCAGCCACCGCGCCATGTTCCTGCATGGTGATGTATAATGCTGCCTAGGTAGGTGAAGCTTTCCAACTCTTCCAGCGCCTCACCTTGTACTATAATGGGTGTAGTGTTGGGTGCCTTTATTTTGAACACCTTGCTTTTTCCTCTGTTTATAGTGAGACTCATTCTATAAAAATCACAAAGAGGCTCCTTATTACCTGTCAAAGGGAAGTATTGCTGCAAAGTGCATATCTGCCACATCATCAGAAAATTTATCAGTGAACAGTGTTAGATGTTGAAAATTACCTCATTTACAAAAGAATAAAAAAAAAAAAATAAAAAAAAAATAATTACAATACAGATCAATCCTTGTCTAGGTCTAATCTATTTTGTATTCTAACGTTTTATTTGCCTTGCTTTTGTTTCACTCAGCAATCCCCCATTGCAAAATGTCGTAAATTTCATCAGCCTTGTTTTAAACGTCTATTTCGATTTCAAGAGTATACTCTTCAACGGCGGCGCAATTCCCTATATGTGAGTATATGTAGTTTAATTAAAAACCTTTCGGGCGTACCTTAAAACATCGGGCGTGCTGTATGCGCTCTGGACTGTCGTTTGATTTTCTATTTTCTAAAGTCTAAATGATCGTAATTAACCTGTGACCGTGACTACATTTTGACAACGAGCAACATCTTTACATGTTTACCCTGTAACCGTGATTAATCTGTGAAGGTAACTAACATGTGACAGTGAATAAAATGTGACCTTGACTTACCTGTGACTTTGACTAACCTGTGACCGTGACTAAACCAAGATCGTGACTAACATGTGACCTTGACTAACCTGTGACCTTGACTAGTCTGTGATCATGACTGACCATTGACCTTGACTAACCTGTGACCTTGACTAACCTGTGACCTTGACTAGCACATGGCCGTGGATAACCTGTGACCTTGACTAGCCTGTGACCTTGACTAAACTGTGACCGCGACTTAGCTGTGACCCGTGACTAACCTTTGATAGTAGTTGCGTATTTAAGTTCTGTCTCTTTAGTTGCACATGAGAGGTCTAGGTCAAAGATTTGCAGGATTCCAGAGAAAGTAAAGTGCTAGATACAAATACACTCTTAAAGTATTTCTGTTTGAATAACAACAAAACAATGGAAACATCCTACATGAAGTATAATGAAAAATTTAGTCAAGTATTAAATCTATAGTCCGTCCTGAAAAAGACCTGATCAAGAAAGTCCTGTGTTACATCCTTTATTTGACTAAATCCAAATAATCTCCTGGATCATGGCCCAGATCTGTTATTTGAAACGTGTGCAGTCTTTGACCAATAGGACAACCTTGACTAAAGGGTTTAACAAAGGTGTTATTTACTTCGGGAAAATTCGAAAGACTTCCAGCTCCCCCATCGTGTGTATTAAACACTCGATACATTTACTACCCACGCTCCTTGAAGTTCGAACTCTGACCTTATTTCATGATCACACTTGCATTTTGTGGAGATTTGTACAATACACTATACAAGTGGGAAGCGTGGTCGAGAGGCTAAGTGCGCTTGAACTTGGCTTGGATCCTTAGAAAGGGGCTCGAGGTTCGACACCCGACTTGGGCAGAGTTGTGTTTACTGAGCGCCTAAAGGCAGCACGGAAAACCAACTCCTAGATACCCCTCCCACCACCCAATGGTCCACAAATGAGATTGGACCAAAGCGCTCTGAGAATGCTATAAGCATGAAAGTTGCGCTATATAAAAGCTATAATAATACTAATAATGTCAAGGCCGCTAAATGGAACGTCTTAATTGATAACTTACGAAAAACCACAAACTGAAGAAATTAAAATACGTAATTCTGCAATGCTAAATTGTGAAAAAAAAACAACAACAATATCTTGCTTTTAAAAAGCATATCTTAGCAACACTTCCTTTAGTTCGTAGTTCATTCACCTGATACACCAAAAAGCTTGCTATTTTAAGGCTTTCCTCATTCATAAAAATCTTCACTAACCTAGATGACATTTAAAATTAGTTATTTTTAATATATTACCAATTTATTTGTAGGACATATTAAATCCGTAGGTGTCCGCGGTCCGCATAAAACACACAGGCGGGCGCATGAGGCCCGCGGGTCGTAATTTTCCCACGCCTGACCTAGATGTATGGACCTTTTTGCATATTTGGTTTAATTATTCCAGAAATGTGACTAAGGATGAAGGTTTGACTAACTTCAGCTACTACATAGTGGTCCTTGAGTTGGCGTCCAATGCAACTGACGGATGTCTGGAGACCTACTTTTTCTTTGGATGCTATTTTTCTGGATTTAGCAGCCAAGGATCTTACTTCCAAGCGGCTGGGTTTAATTATCTAGACGAAAAGGTAAATCTCGAATTGTTTTCCATAGTTTGTCCAAAACTTTCCTTGTTCAGTCATTGTTTTAGTTTACCATTTCCGCTTACATTTCCATGAAAAAGTGTACACAATTAAAATGTGTAATTTTAAGTGGGCTTGATATCTCAGAAATCTGTAAAGTTTAACAACAGATGTCACAGCTTCTTTAGTCTTTTGTTATCAAAATCTCTCCAAATTAATTTTTTAAATGTCAGTCATTTTTGTCCAAACCAGAATTATCTCCATAATTTAATGTATTAGTCGTTGGAGTTCTGAACACATTTTTGTTTTCGCATTGCAAATCAAATTTAGGTAAATCGACGCGCCCTATTAAATCTCCTTAGAGCCACTTACCCTTGTCTAATCTCGATTTATCTCTGCGGACTGTCGTGGACCGAATTTTTTTTTACTTTAGTCATGTCTGGATCGGGTTTGGGTCCAACCGTTTATACATTAATTACGACCGGGCTCGGTTCGTTTTATTTTTGTAAGCTTATATCAAGTCACTCTGTCTGTCTGTCTGTCTGTCTGGTAAAAATTGTGTACACGTTATTTCTCACAAGCCTATTCTCAGATCAAATTGTAACTTCGCTTAATTATTCATTGCGTAGACAAGACATGGTTGTGAGGTTTGCGCGACGGATTGTCGTTCTTACTTATCGATGGTCCCTGCCCATTCTCATCCCCTGTCGTCCTGAGGGATGTTTGGACTAGGAAGTAAATTTTAAATCTGAAGCATTATCCGAAACATGTAAAACATTTCACAATCAAATTATTTCAAAAACATTAAAAACCATTTAGTGAATTAATTACTGGCGATTAATTATTTGTTTTTTATGCCAACAAAGGAAATTAATCCTTCAGTTTTTACAGATATGGTGTTATGTTATAGTTAGAGAGTATTAGTTTAATTAGTTAAATATATTTTGTGTATAGTCTTAGCGACAGTAAAAGTAGTGACGTAGAGAGACAGACTAATGACGCAGTAGACTTAGGGCGACAAGAAGCATGAACATGGCGATCTTCTTATAGTATAGTATAGTAGAATTAGGAACTAATAGATTAAAGAATAAGCTAGAGGACGGCGTAGACTGTGCCCTTTTGATGATTAAACCTTGTTAAAAGTTACTAGCCAGAGTTATTGAGTGTATTCCGTATTATCTGTTATTTGGTGTCCATGAGCTCGCATTGAATTACCCGGAACAAGACAAATATCTACAAACAGTGAAACACACCTTTAACAATGGCTAAATCAGTAGTGTTTAATTGCCTTAAATAATTGTGAACGCTTTACTCCCATTCGCATTCCTCGATCTAGCTGATACTTCAAATAAATAATAAATTACCAAATATTCAATTAATTTATTTTTCATATCTTATTATCTCATTTGATATCGAATAAACGAAATTACTTTTACATTATCGATCAATATAGTTGTAATAGAGGAGTACTTCCTGTTATATAATAGGCCTTTTTTAATGCTAGCGTGTATTTTGTTTGTGTTAATGTTAAATTTATTAATATTCCTATTCTTTGACCTACGCCTTACTTTGTGCTATATATATATATATTGTTATAACTGAGCTGTGGGGGGGTCATGGTGGCCTTGCGGCTGGTCAGTCAACCGACACAGACGACTCGGGCCTGTGTGCTGAGAAGGAGGACTGGCGGATGAAAAGATCCGATGTGTAGAAAACCGGTTTTGTTGTGTGCTCTGACCAAGACAGTTGGAAAAAGAGACTAGATCGATTTCTTTTAATGTGATTCTATTCAAACTTGTAAAGTATTTGACTATTTTTATGTCATCATTTATTACTTCAATAATACATCTCGTTTATTAAAACCCAAGTTATCTGTTTCTGGAATTGGCAAGATTGTTTGTTAAAGGGTTCATAGGGAAACGTAACACTGGTTTCAGAGGTGGGATCTTTTGATGGCTTCTACGAAAACCCTTGAACAACTTCTTGTTAAGGAACTGAAGCGGGAGCTCCGCGAGCGTGGGCTGACGTTAGGCGGAAACAGAGATGCCTTAGCTGCACGTCTCCGGCAAGCCCTGCTGGACGAAGATGACGACCCAGAGACATATTTGTTTGAAATAGAACCGGATGTGGTGGAGCTCTTGGGTGCAAAGATAGACAAAATGGATTCTGGAATCAAAACCGAGTTGGTGACCATGAATCAGCGCATACACGCTATGGAGGAGACTATAAACCAAAGAATAAACACCATAGATGAGCAGATGAAGCAACGGGTTGACGCTGTGGAAAAGGCCATTGAAGAAATAAGGACCCAAGTACAAGGTAAAGTGACCATCTCACCGGAGCCTAAAGTTATGTCATGTTTACCAGAAGTGTCTATGAAAATAAAGCCTCCAGTCTTTGATGGTTCCGTTTCCTGGTCTGTCTACAAGCGACAATTCGACGCAGCGGCCAAAGTGAACAAATGGGATAGCAACGAGGAGAAGGCGACAGCCCTTGTTCTAGCCTTGAGAGGGAAAGCTTCCGAACTTCTCCAGTCCATTCCGAACCAACAGGATTATGCGGCTCTTGTCCAGGTCATGGAACTTAGATACGGGGATGAGCACCTACAAGAGGTTTATCGTGTCCAACTGAAGACCCGTCAACAACGTTCCGATGAAACACTACAAGAGTTAGAGACGGACATAGAACGCCTAGCCCATCTTGCTTACCCAACAGCCGCGCAAGACTTTCTGGAAGTAATTATTACAGATGCCTTCATCGATGCACTTCGAGACTCAGAATTGAAGAAAGCAGTCAGAATTAGCGGCAAGCGCAAAGCCAGCGAAGCACTGGTGTACGCCCTCTCATACGAAGCCGCTAAAGAGTCATCTGAGAACATTCATCAAGTTCGGAGGCTAGGAGTCAAAGAGGAAGATCTTACGCAACTTCTTAGAAGGGTGACAGAGGCCCTTGATGAACGTAGAACATCTCAAATACCAGAAGGTCAAAGGAGGGCCCGTGCACGTTGTTGGAACTGTGGTGAACTCGGCCATCTTCAAAGAAATTGCGGCAGAAGGTCTCCTAGACAAGCAGCAGTCCAGCACCGAGCGGAAACGGATGCAAGACCATGTTCCCACGACTATCAGGGAAACTAGCTCTCGCCGGCTTCGAGGGGCGGAAACCGGCGACCCAGAAAATGAGAGCCCCTGCAACCATCATCCCAGTCGCCGTGCTAGGGCAAAGTAAAAGTCTTAGAGTCATAGGGAAAATTGGGCCCCAGAATTTTCGTTTTCTCCTAGATACTGGTGCCTCCCGATCAATCATTCGGCCTGATAAAGTGAACAAGAACAAAACGACGAATGTAGGGGCTTACAAGTTGAAAACAGCTAGCGGGGAACTGATGCCTATACAAGGACTAACAGATATTAAACTCGAGCTAGGGAATCAGTCGTTCGAACATGAATTTTTGATCGCCGATATCACTGACGACTTAATCATAGGGCTCGATTTTATGCTGAAATTTGGATTCTCCCTGAATATTGGCGGAGGCACATTGAAATGTGGAGACATTGAAATCCCTTTACTCGGGGATGAGGATGAAGAGGATGGACTAGTCAGGAGAATAATGTTGATAGAGGATACAACTTTGCCGGCCCAGTCGGAATCGATTATTTGGGGAAAAGTAGAATATGGCCTTACAACGAATAGAACTGCGCTAATTGAAGGCATAGACATTTTCGACAACGGAGTGGCCGTAGGAAGGACACTGGTCATGCTAGGAGAAGATCAAAAGGTACCGGTGAGAGTCATGAACCTTGGCTCACAGGACAAACACCTTCAGAAAGATAGCACGATCGCTGTAAGCTATACTCTTGATCTGATCAGAAACTGTATTAGTGATCAATCAGAAAAATCAATCGAACAATCAAAGCCACACATTACCGAACTCTTGGCAGAGATTGAAACCATTTTATCACGAGAACAGTTTGTACAAGCAGAACAATTGATTAGTGAGTTTGCAGACATCTTGCCATCCAATGAGACGGACTGTGGGCGAACAAATATGGTCCAACATCGCATAGATACAGGAAGCACTAGACCTATTCGACAACCCCCACGTCGATTGCCGCTAGCGAAACAACAAGAAGCTGTAGACCTTATAGAAAGAATGAGACAGCAGGGAGTTATTGAGCCCTCCAATAGTCCTTGGTGTTCCCCAGTCGTCTTGGTAAAGAAGAAAGATGGTTCTTTACGTTTTTGTGTGGACTACAGGCTATTAAACGAAGCCACACATAAAGACAGTTATCCACTACCTAGGATCGATGACACATTGGACACGTTGGCTGGGGCACAGATTTTTTCTACTCTTGACTTGAAAAGTGGATACTGGCAAGTTGGGATGCATCCCGACGATAGAGAGAAAACGGCTTTCTCAACTGGTAACGGTCTGTGGCAATTTACCGTGATGCCCTTCGGCCTCTGCAATGCGCCAGCCACGTTTGAACGGTTAATGGAACATGTTCTGAGAGGACTTAGTTGGAAAACATGTCTTGTCTACCTCGATGACATTATTGTCATTGGTAGAACATTCGAAGAGCATCTTGCTAATCTTGAAGAAGTATTTCGACGAATAAGAAGCGCTGGGATGAAGCTCAGCCCAAAGAAGTGCTCCTTGTTCAGGAGGAGCGTAAAGTACCTAGGTCACATCGTTTCGGCTGAGGGAATCAGCACGGATCCAGAGAAAGTTGAAGCTGTGAAGCGGTGGCCTACCCCTACGAATAAACACGAGTTAAAAAGTTTTCTGGGACTTTGTACTTATTACAGACGTTTCGTGCAGAATTTCTCCAGCGTTTGTAAAGCACTTCATCAGCTGACAGAACATAAGAGACCATTTATTTGGACACCTGAATGTCAAGAAGCTTTTGACAGGTTGAAGAACACACTAGCCTCTGCCTCCGTTTTGGCCTACCCTATACCAGGCTTGACTTTCATACTTGACACCGATGCGAGCAGTACTGGAATAGGTGCCGTCCTGTCCCAAAAGGTAGATGAAACAGAAAGAGTGCTTGCCTACTTCAGTCGAAGCTTGTCGAAACCGGAAAGAAATTACTGCGTCACGAGGCGTGAGCTTCTAGCCGTTGTGGATGCAATAAAACATTTCCACAAATACCTATATGGGCAGACCTTCACCCTTAGAAGTGATCACGCCGCTCTACAATGGCTGCTTTCATTTAAGAGTCCAGAAGGTCAAGTAGCCAGGTGGATTGAGCGTCTGCAAACCTATGACTTCGAGATTCAGCACCGAAAAGGACAGATTCACCATAATGCTGATGCGCTGTCCCGAAGGCCTTGCAAAAGTGAATGCAAGCACTGTAGGAAGGTCGAAGAAAAGGAGGCGGTCGTTGATTGCCGTCGTCTTGGGGTAGAAGCTTCCGGACCGTGGTCGGACGAAAACATCCGAGAGGATCAGCTAAGAGACGAAGATCTGGCCCCCATTCTCCTAATGAAGGAAGATGGACAACGAGCAGATTGGCAACACATCTCTGATAAGGGGCCCGCTATTAAGGCATATTGGGCCCAATGGGATTCCCTGGAAATTGTCAACGGTGTACTCAAGAGAGTCTGGGAAACGCCTGACGGCACAAGCAATCGCTTTCAGCTGGTGTTACCTAAAGTTAGAGTGTCTGAGGTACTGCAAGAGATGCACAATGGCTTCAGTGGCTCCCATCTTGGTGTCAACAAAACTTTGGAGAAGGTCCGACAGCGGTTTTACTGGTTCCGTTACCGGGAAGATGTGGAAGAATGGTGCCGAAGGTGCGATGTCTGTGCAGCCGCCAAGGGCCCGCAACGTAGAACAAGAGGACATATGCAGCAATACAATGTCGGAAATCCCTTTGAAAGGATCGCAATCGACGTAGCCGGGCCATTCCCCGAAACCAGGAAAGGAAACAAGTTCATCTTGGTTGTTATCGACTATTTTACTAAATGGCCTGAGGCATACGCAATTCCGAACCAAGAAGCTACCACCGTAGCTGAAACCCTTGTAGAAAACTGGATAAGTCGGTACGGTGCTCCCATGGAGTTACACTCAGACCAGGGACGTAACTTCGAGTCCAGAGTCTTTCAAGAGATGTGCCAGACCCTCTGCATTGAAAAGACTCGCACCACGCCCCTGCACCCTCAGTCCGACGGAATGGTAGAGCGGTTCAACAGAACTCTAGAACAGCATCTATCGAAGGTCGCCAGTGAACGACAAGATGACTGGGACACTTATATCCCAATGTTTCTCATGGCATACAGGGGATCCATTCATGGCACCACAAGTTATACACCAGCCAAGATGTTGTTTGGCCGCGAACTGCGATTGCCATGTGACTTGCTATTTGGGGTTCCAGCAGATAAACCAGCTACTTCGACAGAGTACGTCACTAATCTTCGAAAACGAATGGAGGAAGCCCATGCTCTGGCCCGCAGAAATATCAAACTGACTAGTGACCAGATGAAAACGAGGTACGACAGTCGGGCCAATGCCTCTGGGTTCCATAAAGACGATCTGGTCTGGCTCTACAATCCACAGAGACGAAAAGGCAGGTCTCCAAAGCTCCAGAGAGACTGGGAAGGTCCATACCGCATCGTTAAAAGAATAAACGATGTGGTATATCGCATCCAGAAAAGTCCACGGTCCAAACTGAAGGTAGTCCACATCGATCGCCTCCATCAGTACCGCGGGGAAGCAGAAACTGTCCGGGACGGCCAGTTCTAAGAGGGAGACATTGTTATAACTGAGCTGTGGGGGGGTCATGGTGGCCTTGCGGCTGG